>VDFB02179618.1:0-15137 GCA_007258455.2 Sequoia sempervirens
AAAAGGAAAGTCTAGTATTTTGATCACCTAGTTAAGGGGAGAGCATAGACCTATTGCCATAGAAAAAACAAACAAATGTTCATTTTAAAACCCAAATCACAATGATCTAATCTAAGTGAAGATATTGCTTCACAAAAACAAGTTGTTCAATTTTAATTGCAAGATCATTGTGTGGTGACTATCTTAGATTGCTTCATTTTAAATTCTATGTCTATCCTAGGATTGCTTCTTTTTGACTAGAGAAAGTTCTATCTGCAAAGAGTACAACTTGTAAGTGCTAAAATATTCTGCATATGCTGTAAAAATGTCGTTAGAAATCCTGCATGCGCTAAAGAAAGCCACGAAAGTGCTAAAATGGGAATGTTGGATGGAAATCCGGATTCCAAAAAGTAAAAACCTATCAAAAAACCTACAAGTAAATGTTAAAAATGGGGCATGGGCCCCACGGTGGGCGTCATTTTGTGTGTGTGTTAAATATGCAAAGTTATTATCAACACAAACCTTAATGAAATGATTTATATTGAAAGACTCAAAGCAAAGTAAAACTATTCTAAGTTGCAATAAAGATAAATATTCCAATAATTTCTCATTTTCCTCTATTCCTAAATGATTCTTTTAAACCTTTTTGGCCCTCAGATTTCTATGTGCACAAAGGCTATTAGAATGACACTTAAGAAACGAGATTGATATTCAACATGCAAGCCAACTATATGCCTACATGAAACTATGTGCAAACAATGATGATGAATGCCATGATGGATGGAGGATGATGTTGATGATAAATGAATAAGTGGAGGTGGATGCTATGGTATTGAACTATATGATTCTATGCATGATTCTACATATGCTCAAATGCAAACTTAAAATGAAGTAATCTAAAATGCAACTATGATGCAAGATGGATGATAAAATGTAACTATGATGCAATACATTAATCTAAGATGTAAACATGATGCAAAACATGATATAAAAACTATCTATAAGACTCCAAGAATGCTCCAAGCTCCAATGATAAACTTGCACGATAGCTTTACTTGTGGAAAATGGCCCTTTCCCAATCCTTTGCTAAGCTCAATGATGAAATTGATATGAAGATATCATGAAGATGGGAAAAATTAGCTCTCAATGTGAAGAGAGTAGCTTTGCTTTGAGCTCTCTTCCAACTTAGCGCAATAATCGTTTCTCTTACACCCAGGATCGCATTACTGCACAAGGGGAGAGGATACTTCGGTTATTGCATGAGTTGTGGATGAAATGCTAAGATTGTGGAGTGGACAAAATTAGCTCTCCATTGAAGAGAGTAATTTTGCATGAGTTGTGGATGATCTTGTTGAAGAATAAGCCCTCTATTTATAGATTTTCAAGTTAGAAGAGAGCTCAAAATAGATCAATGTGGGATAATGATTTAGCCAATCAAATGGAGCCACTTGTCAACTTGTCATAGGTTGTGAAATAAATGTTTAAAAAAATGTTGAGTGGGGGACATGAAATAAAGAAGTTTTCTGCAAATAAATGTTATAAATGTTGAGTGGGAGAACATGAAATAAAGAAGTTGTTGCAAATAAATGTTATAAATGTTGAGTGGAAGGACATGAAATAAAGTTGTTACAAATAAATGTTATAAATGTTGAGTGGGAGAACATGAAATAAAGTTGTTACAAATAAATGTTATAAATGTTGAGTGGGAGAACATGAAAGAGGGACAAGTCAACTTGTCTTCATATTCCATTTTTTTATGCCAAGTTGAAATAAAATGATGAATTTATAAATGAGTTAAAATGATTTATTGGTGCAAGTGGGAAAATCTATAGGATGTGATGGGTGGTTAGATTAGGCTAATTAGGATTAGATTATCTTAGATGATGTTTAGGGGTTTTTGACCCATTTGACTTGAATATTTGATTTATTTAAATCAAAAGGGATGGAAAATGTATTTGTGATTTAATTAAATAAATGTTTGATTTATTTAATTAAAGGGATGATGCAAGATAAAGGTGGATTAATTTGCATGAGATGAGATTAGAATATGGTTTATGAAAGATGAAATGTTATGGTTTGATTAAAATTGATTTATTTAATCCAATGAGGAAATGATAGGATTAAATCAAATAAAGTTGATTTATTTAATTTAAATGGATGATGATGAATTTGATTTACATTGAGTGGATTAATGGTGAATTCCAGGTTACTTGATGAATGGACCTAATTGAATGCATCTAAGCTAATTTTGCATGTCTACATTAATATTAATAAATAATAATGTTAAAATCAAAGAGAAGTTATAATATTGATAATAGATAAAGAATATATACATTCTAGCGTTAAGTTAGAGAGGGTGGTATTAACAAGTGTGATAATCTTATAAATATTACTATTGTAAGTGTGTAAGGGGGAAAATAAGCATAAGGAAACAACAATGAAATCAAATAAATGAGATCAAGATAGGAAAATCCCAACCTACTCATGAAATGCAAATATAAAACTATGAATTCAATAAGAAATGCTAAGATAAACGAGAACATAAAATGAATTCAAGAATTACAATGTTTCCATCCCATTTTGGAGTGTGTTCGCATTAAGAATGTGGGGTTGCATGATCAATACGAAGCCTCCATTATTATCGAAAACTAAATCAAAAGGTAGTAGTAGTAGTAGTAGTAGTAGTTATTTCGAATACAAATGTGCTATATGTGCTTCAATGACTATTTTGACATAACCTCTCCATAAATTGTCCAGATTATCCGATCATTTTTTGAGGGAAGAAGGTTGTTTTATAGATTTTTAGATTTTAGATGAACGATCGAGATTCAACAATGAAAGATCAGATCAACGGTTGAGAACCGTTGAGAGGAAATAGATTGGTCAGTTAACTCCTCTGATTGATCCAATTAAGGATTTTAATTAGATAATCAGTGGGATTAGATTGGAATGAATTGTGGGATTGAAGAAGTCAGATTGAGTGTTTAGTGGGATTGAGAAAGTCAAGCTAAGTTAGGAAATAAATTGAGAAATCAGTGGTCATGATTTATTCATTCAGGACATGTGAGTGTGTATTAATTAATTTAATAATTAATTAATGTTGGAGGTGAACATTCAAGTTTTCTTTTGACTTTGACAAATAAAGATATATTTATTTGTTGACCATGTTGAGTGATTTTGAATAATTGATATAACTATTCAAATTTAGAGAAGGGAAAGTAGGTTAATTAAATTATTAAATGATAACAATTTAATTAACTTAGATGAAGAAGGTATGTTAGTGACATAATTAAATAACTTGTGTTTATTTAATTAATCAGGATAGAATAAGGTTAAATTAGATGATGACATAGTGAATTAATTAAACAATTTGAGTTTATTTAATTAATATAAGAAAATAGGGTTAATGATGTAAATGATGTTAAAAGGGGGATTAATGATGTTAATGAGATGAAATACAATAGTGATAATGAAAGTGATGTCGATAATGGAAAATTGCAGTTTAGGATATATGATGTGTTAGGTCATTTTTACGTGTCTACATTTTGCCCCTCTTTGACACAATGTATTAGTTACATTGTTTCAAAGAATTCGAGTTCAGATCAAGATTTGAAAAATTTAATATGCCCCAGTGGTCAACGGAAGGATGATAAGATGTTGGGATGCCCCCTTGAGAGGTTAGCCTAAAAAATTACCTTTTCAGGTCGAGCAGTCGACTAGGTTCTGGAGTAGTTTAGATGCATGTAGAGAATGAAAATTTAAAGCCTAGGGCTCACATTTAGTTTTCTAGATGGTCATAGGTGTTCCTAAAATTGACCTAGAAGGGGTTCTAAGGTCAAAATTAGGGTGAAATTACCCCTTATTTGCACATCTTGCTTTGAGAAATTCTCACTTTGGATTATTCCTAGTGATTTCTTGCTGCATATGGTGATTCACGATGCCTTGAGTTCTGGGAGTACCACATCAAGCAGAGGCAGTCTAGTAGTACCAACGATCAACCAGTACAGGGGCTCTAGTATGTATATATTTAATTTTCGCTTTCCTCAATTTTTTTGTTGTGTAATTAATGCTCAACTTTTAGCTATGAGATAGCAACAATCTTAGGAAAATTGTGTTATTTTCGTGATATAGACGGTACCACCTTTTTTTTTGGCCGCTTTTGACAAAGATGGTCGCTTTTGCAAAATTTAGTTGCTATTGCTAGGAATAGCCAGTTTTGAAAAAATTTAGTCACTTTTGCTACAGCTAGTCGCTTTTAAAAAATTGAGTCACTTTTGTTAGGGATGGCCACTTTTGCAAAACATGGCCACTTTTGAATGGCCACTTTTAAACAGGCCTGCTATCTCCATGGATGGCCACTATTGATAAAAATGGCCGCTATCGGGCCTAGAAAAAGTGCGCTATTGCTTAAGTTAACTAATTTAGCTAACTTAGTTGTAGTTTTAAGTTCTCAACTTGATGTTATAGAAAAATTTTGACACTATGGGTTGAATGCTTGTAGGTCATCTTACGTATGTTATTTATGCAAGAGTGGAGACCTTGGCTTATGGATGAGTTAGCCACTTTTTAGGATCAAGAGAGAGACTTCATTAATGCCTTCAGTTTGTGATATATTGCCTACATCCCTAAGATCCAATCCCATTGGGCGATGATGATTGCTTTGGTGGAGAGGTGGCATTCAGAAACCTCTTAGTTTCATTTTCCAACTGAAGAGTGCATGGTTACGTTGGAAGATGTTTGGAGGATTCTAAGGATCCCCATCCATGGGGAGCTTATTGATTATGATGTCTAAAGGGGTAGAGTAACTAAGGAAAGCATACTCGGTGTGGAGAAGCTACAGGTTGTTGATTCTAAGATCAATTTAGCTTCCTACATTGATGCCATAGATCCTATGGTTATTTCCCTAGCAGTTGTAATTATTGGGCCTTTAATGCCCAATAGGAGGGCTAAGAGGTTTCCCATCGACTAGGGGATAGTACTTGAGTAGATGATGGAGCATGCGACTGTGTATTCTTGGGTTCATTGCATTTTGGCCCACCTTCACAGGGATATACACGAGGTAGTCTATAGAGGCAGTACCAACATTTTAGTTGGTGCTAGCCTACTACATTTCTAGGCCTAGGAGAGGATAACTATTACTCGATCAAAGGATATGTGAGATAGGGATGCTCATGATCCCTATGGTTATTAGTATTATGACTACCTCCACTATACAGTTTCACAAGTGGCAAACTCGGTTGGTTGATGATTACATGGCTATTTTTGGATGTACCACACGGGAGAAGACTACATGGTGGTCTCGTGTCGATTCATAGGTAGTAGTGGAAAATTTTAGAGTGTTGAGACCATTTGGATGGAGTTAGGCAGTGGTCGGAGCTGATCCCAAGACCATCAGGGAGTACAATGGATGGTGGGCCTGTCGTAGGCCTTTGAGATTGAATGTACCCCCCACAGGAGCAACAGGAGGTCCAATCCTATGTGTTAGGAGAGGAGGGGTTATTAGGCGCCGATAGGATCAACAACGATTGAGGATTTCCCATGAGCAGCTACTGCATGTACAAGATGGGCAGGATGGATAGGGTGACGGTCATCAGCAGGATGGCCAAGATTAGCAACAGTAGCAACAGGGACCATAGGGACCTCCCCCATAGGGAGATATGGCTACTCAAATTACATAGATCATAGCTGATAGAGATGCCAGTGTGGTTGAGAGAGACACCAAGATTGCTCAGCGATAGGCTATAGAGGCATAGGTTGCTATTTTGACCCCATAGTAGGATATCATTAGGGGCGAGAGGGACTCCCTGAGATAGAAGTTGGCGATAGAGAGACAACAAAGATTGGTAGTAGATATTGCCTTGGCCTTCACTATTCCTTTGGCTCAGTATCAGGCTGAGCGAGATCAAATTATGACAGAGAGGACATATTACCAGACTCCCTATGAGGATTTTGTACTGAGGTCATAGAGATGCCCTCATTTTGGAGAGCTGAGTGTCATCATAGGTGTCGAGTCAAGGGGACAGTTTGTGAGACAGCCACTATAGTCTCTTGTTCAGCCTCACCCGTCTCCCATTCATAGCCTGGAGCAACACAAATCCTGACATTTGTAGACATATATTTTTGTATACACATTCATAATCCCTACTGAGGCCTCATATATATATATATTGATATCACACATGATGTTTGATGATGTACACGACATTCTCATTTTTGATGATATATGATATATACCTTTTTTTATTGTGGCATATATGTGTTATAAGATGTGTATGGATGATTATGGATGCTTATATGTTTATGATAGATGATTTACAATTTATATGCTCATGTTTTTGTACTTTTATGATGTGTTTATATGATATGAATGATGATGTATGCAAATGTATGATGCTATATAATGTATGATGTTTTATTATATGATGGACATGACACATGCCCTACTTAGTTTGTGGATGCAGGATGCATGTGATACTAATGACTTTGTGATGTAGGATGTAGATGTTAGTTAGAAGATAAGTTAGTATGATTTTTAAAGATAGATAGAAGTTTTAGATGGTTGTGATGATATGCATTATAGATCACTGTTACTACTACCATTTTTCTTTCATGGAGAACCTCGTAGTTTTTTAGCAATCCTTATTGATATAGCAGATAGACATGATGCACTAGGTATTAATGACCAAGGTGACTTTATATCTATTGCATGGACTTTGACTCTACAATTAAGGAGTATTCTTGCTCATACTAGACATATGGAAACCCTATTAGAGTGTATGGGTAAGAAGGTTCAAAATACTTTGGATTAGTTACATAGAAAGGTATGAAGTACCTATTATGCAACCACTATACGAATTATCCTGAAGCGTCTTTCATACATAGAAAAAAGAAAGTATTTGTTATGGAAGTGTTACAAAAATATCCAAAAAACAAAGCAGACAAAAAATCAATGATCAATGCCCCATTCCTTCTTCTCTAAATCCTTATGGATATCCTCGAGAGATCCTAGGAATGTGACAATATGATGAAACTAAAAAATAAGATCATAAAAAGATAAACAATGTTGTTGTATCACTTTTCATAGTTATTTGATGTTTCAAGATACTATCCATCGATGATGTCTATTGTAGGAATGATTTATCTGTTAAGACATGTGTCAGGATGTTGATGATGAATTATCGATAGGTAGGTATTTGAACACTTAGGCATTGTTTTAGTTTGATGATGATCAAGTCTTCGCGATATTTTGCTTGGTATTTTTAGATTCCAATGTTTTTTTTTCTTTTCAATTGTTTTTTCAAAGGTTGAAGGTGATGATTGCTTATTATGAATGGAAATTTTATTGCGGAGAGGTGACAATGGAGATAGGACTTTTGAGATTTTCTGAATTTATTTAACGCTATATTTTTTTTCGAGACATTTAGAGAAAATTAGGGGGGCCTAAAGGGACTAACCTAGTGCCTTAGGGGCCCATTGATGATGGCCTTGACTACATGACGAACACAAAGACATCATAGTTTAACTGTATTGAATGGCCCTATTTTTCAAAAATTTCTGACTCTTTATGGATGTTTTTGGATTTTGATAAGTTATTTGCATGTTTTGTTTGGATTTTTGACCAAGTTTAAAGACCATGATGGACACCTAAAGGGACTAACCTAGGGCCTCGGGAGATGATCAAAGATTAGCCTTTCCTACGTTATACATGTAGAGACCATGTAGTTCAATTGTTTGACTCAAAACAAAAAATATTTTTGGGATTTTTGATGTTTTACAACTCTTTTTTTGGATTTTGATGGTTTTTTGGATGTTTTTGATTTTTCTTTGATAGTTTTCTATAAGTTATGGGATTAAAAATGATCCACTCCACTACCAAGTTCAGAAATTTTCCCTAGTTTGGAAAAGGTTTTCGTTTTATTAGGGATAGGTGGATAAAATAGATGGTGGATAGTGTAGCAAGGTTCAACACTTGATCAATTATCAAGCCATGGTTACGTGCACATTTTATTATGGTGATAGATGGAATGGATATGATAGTAGATAGATAGCACCAATAGATGAGGATGCAAGTTTTATTCAAATGTAGTTACACCTATTTACTAGGTTTTCACTACGGTATCGGTCCTAGAAGCACTACAAAGTGGTTTTCACTTAAAGGAAATTTTATTTCTCTTTACTATTTTCTTGATTTTTGATTTTTTTTGCTTCTTTTACATGGGATATTTTGATATGCTTAGGTGTATAAATTCTTGAAATGAGTGTTGTTAAAAGATTTAGCTAGAGGTTCTCCTTCTGGTGTAGGCAGCTGATATGTTCTAGAGTCGTAGCTTGTTGTAATGATGCAGGGACCTAGCCAATTTGGTTCAAACTTACCTTTCCCATCTTGATTTAGTTGGATTTTTTGGTTTTCCTTTAGGACCAAGTCACCAACCTAAAAGTCCCTATTTTTTATTTTCTTGTTGTAGCTTCGCTTGAGCTGATTTTGATAGGCCTATAAATGGTTCAATACACTCGAGCATCTTTCAGATTCTAGGATTTTAAGCTCATTGAGTCTAGACACTCAATATTCTTCATTGCTCACAAGATCCTTTAATGACACTCGTAGGGATGAGATTTCAACCTCTATAGGTAGTATTTCTTGGGATCCCTAGACCAAGGAAAAGGGATTTACACCTATAGGAATGTAGATGTTTGTTCTATAAGCCCATAAGGCTGGGTTTAGCTACAAATGCCAATCACGACTACTGTCATTAATAGTTTTATTTAGGATTTTCAAGATGGTCTTATTGGATTCTTCAGCCTGGTCATTTCCTTGAGGATAGTATAGGGTTGAAAATAAATTTTGGATAGAGAACCTTGAACAGAGCTCATGGACACCTTGGTTCTTAAACGGAGTCCCATTATCAGTTATAATAGTTTGTGGGATACCATATCGACAAATTAAATAGTTAAGAATGAACTTAGCTATTTATTTCCCTATGATATAGGTTAGAGGGATAGCCTCTATCGACTTTGTAAAGTACTTTGTTGCAGTGATGATGAACTTTCACCTATTGGATGAGGTTGGTGATATCTTTCCTATTAGGTCCAATCCCCACTAAGAGAAGGGCCATGGAGTAGTGATAGGATGCAACTCCTGTGTGGGTGTGTGTACAAGATCTCCATGCTATTGGCATTGGTGACACGTCTTGGAAAAATGAATTGCTTCTTGTTCCAATGATGGCTAATAATACCCTATTTGAAGTATCTTTTGGACTAGGTTAGGTCCACTAGAGTGAGATCCACAAACACCTTCATGTACTTCTTGTAAGGAAGTTTGTACTTCCTTTGTGTTAAGACATCAGAGTAACATACCATCAGGAATTCAATGTTATAGGGTATATCTTAGGATAGTGAATCGGGAGGTTTGAAAAATGAATGTTTTCTTTTGATTGGACGTTAGATGGGGTGGTATCATTTCGTGTTGGATATAGGAAAATGTTTCCTCATACCAACGTGAGTCAAGACAAACAACATCACACACTAGTTTTGATTTTGGGATGTCGAATGTTGGTATAAGCAATTGTTCTACCAGGAATTCATATCTAGGAACATTCTTAGGTATGTCCAAGAGTGAACCAATTGTAGCCATACCATCAGTTTCTTTGTTGTTAATCCTCGAGATCTATTCGAAGATGATGACCTAAAAGTATTGTTTGAATCTATCCACCATCCTTTTGTATGGCATAAGATTTTCATCTTTGGTATGATATTCTCTATTGATATGCCTTATGACTAACTAGGAGTCTCCATAAACCTGTAGTTCCTTAATTTTTTACTCCATGATCATTTTTAGCCTAGTGATCAATGCTTTGTACTCAATAATATTGTTTGTACAAGGGAAGGAAATATTGTATGATTTTGGTATACTATCTCCTTATGGTGTGAGAAATAGGATACCAGCCCCTGAGCTATGTTGAGTGTAGGATCCATCAAAGTAGATGGTCTAATGGGTTGAATCTATTGTTGCTAGCAAGATGCTCTCGTTTGGAAATTCCACTATGAGAAGTTGATGGTCTTCAATGGGTGCTTCTACTAACTAGTATAATATTATATGTCCCTTGATGGATTTTCTATTGACATACACTATGTTGAATTCGCTAAGCATCATGACCCACTTAGTGATTCTACCTGTAAGAGTTTCCTTTTCCAAAAGATATTCCAAGGGGTTTATCTTGGATATCAACTTGACTTGTCTATTTAATACATAGTGCCTAAGCTTTTGTGCTATGAAAACAACTAATAGACATGATTGTTCAATGGGTGAGTAATTCAACTCATAGCCAACCAAGGTACGACTGATGTAATATATTAATAGTTCTTTGTTCTGGTCATCAAGTTGTGCTAACAGAGCTCCCAAAGTTATTGGTATTTTGGACACATATAGGATCATTTCTTTATCCTAAATTAGAGGCATCAATATTGGGGGAGTGATAAAATAGTCCTTTACCTATTGAAAAGCTTGGTCACACCTTCCATCCCATTTGAATGCTACATCTTTATGGAGAAGGTGTGTGAACAGATGACACTTATTCGCTAGTTGTGCAATGAAACTTCTGATGGATTGAAGCTTACCTTGTAGACTTTGCAGCTGTTTCAATGTTCTTGGAGGAGGAATTACTAGGATATCCTTTACTTTGGAGGGATCTACCTCGATGCCTTTTCTGGACACAATCTAGCCCAAGATTTTTCTGATGTTACACTAAACACACACTTCTTCATATTTAAACATAAGTTGTATTCCTCCGATCTGTCAAATACCCTAGCTAAGTTAGCCCGGTGTTTATGTCTTGTGATTGATTTAACCAATAGATCATCTACATAATCCTCCATGGTGATGTGCAACATGTCATGAAAAATGGTAGTCATGGCTCCTAATATGTGGCTCCTACGTTCTTCATAGACTTTGCAGTTGTTTCAATGTTCTTGGAGGAGGATTTCTAGGATATCCTTTGCTTTGGATGGATCTACCTCGATGCCTCTCTTCTGACACAATGTAGCCTAATATTTTTCGATGTTACACTAAACACAAACTTCTTCATGATTAGAAACATAAGTTGTATTCCTCGATCATCAAATACTCTAGCTAAGTTAGCTAGGTGTTCATATCTTGTGATTGATTTTAACAATAGATCATCTATATAATCCTCCATGGTGATGTGCAACATGTCATGAAAAATGGTTTTCATCTCTCCCTAATATTGCCTCTATGTTCTTCATAGACATTAGATTGTTCAATGTTCTTGGAGGAGGCATTTCTAGGATATCCTTTACTTTGGAGGGATCTACCTCGATGCCTCTTCTAGACACAATGTAGCCCAAGATTTCTCCTGATGTTACACTAAACAAACACTTCTTCAGATTTAAACGTAAGTTGTATTCCTCCAATCTATCAAATATCCTAGCTAAGTTAGCCAGGTGTTCATGTCTTGTGATTGATTTAGCCAATAGATCATCTACATAATCATCAATGGTGATGTGCAACATGTCATGAAAAATGGTAGTCATCACTCTCTAATATGTGGCTCTTGCATTCTTCAAATCAAATGACATGATGTTCCAGCAAAAATTTCCCCAAGCCTAGGTGAAAGCTATTTTGTGTTGATCTTCAAGGGTTATCTTTATTTGATTGTACCTGGAGAAGCCATCCATCGATGAAAGGATTTCATGACCAGTAGTTAGACCCACAATGATGTCAATGTTCGGAAGTGGAAAGTCATCTTTAGGGCATGTTTTGTTGACCAGATTCATATGCCCCCCCAATGGGTTTCAATACTGGTACAAGGTTGGATACACACTTAGGATAGTCAATGGGTTTGATGAATCCCACGTCTAGCAACTTTTGAAGCTCCACCTTGACTAACAGTGCTATCTGCAGGTGCATTTTTCAAAGTTTTTGCTTAACTGGTTTAGATGTAGGGAATACTATTAGATGGTGTACAACTAAAGTTGTATCTATCCCTAACATATTTGCATATGTCCAGGAAAATTTGATCTTACATTCTTTGATGAATTTTGTGAAGTTGACATTTTCCCTCTGGATCCAAGGAAGTTGCATGATACATTACTTTAGGAGCTTCTATTGTTCCTACGTTGATAGGTTCAGACTCTTCAACCAATGTTGTTGAATGTTCTTGATACTCTGTAATGAGGAGATTGAATCCTCCATCCTTGGGTTCCTCAAGGAGGTTTTCATCTTTAGATGCATCCTTTTTTTTTCTCTTTTCATGATCCGATAGAGCCACATTGTGGTTTTCCCTAGGATATCTCATATTAATGTTTAAATTTTTCATTTCAATTTTGCGATAGGAGGATGCAATCTCCCTTCCAAAGTATGCTCCTTGTTATAGTTCTATAACAAAACCAGCTTCGTGATCTCTTTAGTGGATACCCTGTTGAATTCACATGAACTCTGCAATAGCTTTGTTATTCTAGAATATGTCCACAAAAGGTGCATGATGTTGTTGATCCCAATTGATCAAATGTGGGTGATGTAAGGGTAATTTATTATTGTTATCGACAAAGCTTATGGTGGATGTGGATGGGGAAAAGGTAAGGATTGTGGAGCTATCAAGGTCCCATAGGGTATCTAGGTTATAGTCACTAGAGGTGAAAGACTCCCATTCCCATTTGCTGGACTTCGTTTTAGTATGGTAGTCGTTAGTTGTAGGTCTTAGGGTGATGGTATTTATGCCAAAGTTTTCAAATAGGTCTTCAATTTTTAGGTCATTGTCCATATGATGGTAGTTATCTGATGTCTCTTCAACAGTAGAAAGAGCTACTTCCTAATAAGAGGTAATTTTAGTGTTTGGAGTAACCATGTCCATGGTGTATGATGGGAATCAAAGGTTGCTTGCACTATAACCGAGAAGACTTCTCTCTATCTTCCACCAAGAACCTGACACCTTCAGGGCTTTGATCAGACTTAGATCACTAACTAAGTCTTGCTCCAACTCTTCTCAAAGAGTTTCCTACCTTGTGCTTTACCTTTGGAAGATCAACACCTTCTTGCAACTAATTACTCTTCCTTGGACTTAGAAGGATCTAAGTGCCAACTTCTCCATCTGACTTGAACTCTTTGTAGGGGAGTTAGAAGCTTTGTTTCCATGCATTTCACCACCAATGGAATACATCTTGGAGGTTCTACTGTCCTCAATCTACCCAATCTTAGGCTTTTTCTTTAAAGAGGCCTATTCTCTACTAGCCCTTACCAGTCGGTTTTTGGCTTTTCCTGCCCAAACCCTCCAAATGACCTAGCAAACAAATGTTATATTCAGACACCATTTTTGGGGCTTTAAATCTTTCACCAAGTTTTAGACCTCTATCTCTACCGTACAAGGGATTCCTACATTCAAGGAGTAATAGGGCTAATAGGCCTTATATCTAGGGTTTCACTATTTTCTTCTTCAAAGTTACTGCCAATGGATTGAACAAAGCTTTTATCACTCTGTCTTGTGTAGATATTGTCTAACCCTACCTGAGACCATACGGATTCCGTACTGTACCTTCTACCCCTGCCTAAGTTCTTCAACTTTTACCTTTCAAACCTCTAACCGGCCAGTCACAACTCGCCTAGGGTTTGATTTTAAACATGCTTACTTGCTTTCCTATGTTTCCTATTGCTAAATATATACAAATAACTGGCTTCCCTAACATTTCAATCTAGTCTCAGGGTGATCCCGTTGTTGGATTTTATGGGGAAGCCATGGACAAGACTGACTGTTCAGAAGGAGATAGCAAACACCCTAAACTCTGCTTTATTCACACAAACCACCTAATCTAATCAAATGAAACTATTTAAAAAAGGAAAAATGCTAAAATATGTTTTGTAAACACAGTTCCAATGCCAAATCAATGCATATAAACCATTGGATATCACTGTTATATAAAAACACACGGGGTTTACAGGAAAACATAGAAAATGCAAAAATTTCTTATTCACACAAAGCCAAAATTTGATTACAACCTATCTATCTGCTCTCTACAAGCCACATCACTACTTTTAGATGCCTTCTCCATCATTCAAGGGGAGTTTCTTGACTCCACATCCCTGATTCCAAGGGAATCCACTATAACAATGTTGCATGCAACCTAACAAATTTGTCATGCAATCTTGCAACATTCTCACAACTCTGCCATCATCCTTCATTTTTGGACCTCAATCTCCTTGATCTCAATCCAACAACATTTTAACTGCCTCTTGGCATCTTCAAACAATGAGGATATGGCTTTGACACATTTAATACTTTATGTTCTAACATAAACTGTCCCAAGCTAATTAAAGCCAAAATTCAACAACAATGCAATCTAAGATGACATTAATCCTAATGATTAACTCATCACACCCTAACAAGACCTTCTAAGGTCCAAATCAAACATACTAAGATCCTGACTTGGCTAAGGTCAGGTACAAGCCAAAATTGAAGACAAACAAGGTGGAGGTCAGCCTAGGTGCTCCTGCACCATCCTCCCCAAAATAGAAAACTTCAATCCATCCTTGGATTGAGCAAGTTGGGATCAATGCCCATCTTTTTGAACTCTTCCTCCTTGACCCATACTGCATCTGCATTAGGTTGTCCATGCCTCTTGATCAGGTGTTCTTTATACTCCTTGGTCCTGGTCCTCTAGTAGACCCTGGTATCCAAAATCCTATCAGCTTGCTTGACTGTAGTAGGGGGTAGTTTGAGTTCTTCCACATCTTGGATGACTTCTTGAAGGGTCTGATCCAAGTCTTGGGGTAGTCCTTTGTAATGCACTAGATCTGCAACATTAAAAATAGGGGACAGTCCACTGTCATCTGGCAATTGCACCTTGAAAGCATTGTTGCCATACTTCTCCAAGATAGGACAGGGACCTATCCTCTTCATCTGCAACTTATGAGGAACTCCTTTCTACAGTCTAGACTTGTTCAAATGCACCATGACTAAGTCACCAACATTAAAGTGAACATCTTTCCTATGCTCATCCACCTTAATCTTATGTTTCATAGTATTTTCTGCCAATTTTTTTTTTACTGTCTCATGAATCTCTTGCATTGCATAGGAAAAGTCTTCAGCATATCCACTTCCTTTGACTCCATCCTTCAATTCTCTCAGCTCATAAACACCTCTAGGATGTAG
>VDFB02179619.1:0-40256 GCA_007258455.2 Sequoia sempervirens
CTTGTTTTGTACCAAACTGCACAAATCAGGTTATAAGTGCCCAAGTTAGCCTACTTTTACAAAGGGACCACCTTCAAAACTTCTCCAAATCTCCTGAAACCTTGGGGAAGCACTTTATATCTTTCAAAACTTTAAATTACAATGTTAGATTGCATACATTCAATCATTTACCACCCAAACCATAAAACCCTCTCCCTAGGCTTAGAAACCCTACGTTTTATTGAAAGTAGCACTTTCCAAACACTCCAAAACTTGAAAACTATTCAAACAAGTCTAAAATACCCTAATCATGCTCAATCTAACATAAAATTATGCTACCCAACTCAGAAACTCAATTTCACTAACCAAATCCTCATTTTTCTTAAGGAAATCTCAACATTTCCTCATTTGGTTTGACACCCAATCCAAGGATCATCCTCCATTCAAGTTTCTCATGGCCTTTGATAATGTTTCCCTCCTAAAACAAACCACTTCAACTTTGAAATCTAACATTTGAAAAAGGTGACCGTTGGTCTCCCTCTTTAATACACTTTTACAACCCTGGTGCAAGAGCACTTACACCTCATCCTCCTTATTTGATCATTTGATGGTAATTAGGAGGTTAATAGGTAGGTGGATGAGTCTTTGAGCATGTTTTATTTTGAATAAGGTCAATCAAGACCACTAATCATTTCTTAAGTTGAGTTTTTGAGTTTAGGTGTTAAAATGTGAAAAATGGTGATCTTGCACTAAAGTATCTTTGTAGCCTTTGAAGGCAAGTTTTTGAATTTAGATGTAAAGGGTGAAAAATTAGTGTTTTTTGGATGTAATAAGGCTCATTTCAAGCCATTGGTGTTGTTTTAGTGAGTTATAGGTGTTAGGGGTGCAAATTTACAATATGAGTAATATTGTTGTTATATCATGTGTAAATGATGTAAACTTGGCCTTCAACGGTCATTAAGGGTTTGAAATTCAGTTGAAAAATCCTTTAAAATACATGTAGACACATAATGTAAGTTTTATTTGGAGTTTTTGAGAAGAAAATACATTGAAATCTCAAGTTTAGCAGCAATTTTCTGTGTTTTCATGTTTTTTCCTGACCTATAACTTGTGTAAGGGACCCTATGATGTCTGATTTAAGTGTAGGATGCATGATTTGAGTGCTAGGAAAGAAATAGGAGTAATAAACCTACTGCTATAGTGAGTTTTGTGAACAAAAATGCATGTGAATGAGGGCTTAGGCCTAGGGTTTGGAAGAATCTCTATGGGAGGTCATGATGTTTTGAAATTTTAGGCATGTGTAGGGTTAATGCCCTTTGTTCAAGTTGGTTTTAAAGTCTGGGAGGTTGTGGAAGTAGCATATTCAATAAACCCTCTTGAATAGTGCATAAAATAAGGGTTTTCAGGTTTGGCCTGAAATTTTCCATACCAAAGGAATCTAGTTGTGGTTTTGAAGGTTTGGGAACCTAATAAATACTATCCCAAGGTTTCAAGGTCCTGTGATAAGTTTGAGGGCACTTTACTTTGCAAATTAGGCCTAATCAGCCTAATTAGGTCAACCTAGAAGGGGTATTTTTGGGGGTTTAGTCCAAAGGAATTATACTTGAAATTGAGATATGTGTAATAAATCTGAAATGGGTGTCTAAAACCATGAATATTTTGTCTAGTGTTTTGGAGAAAATTTGAGTTATTGGCAAAAACCGAGTTTCCACTACTACTAGGGTTCAAGGGGTGAAAGTGTGAAATCTAACTTCTGATGATTGTAAAGCGCCTCTTAAAGGAATGTTGTCAAATTGGATGTGATTGAGCCTCCCAGGTCTACATCAAACCCTTCACTATTTGTTAATTTCAAAACTTAGCACTTTTTATGCATTTTGATAATTCTACTACCTATTTAAACTATTTTGGTTTTCATCTCTATTTATAAATTACCTCATTAGTAAAGCTACCTCATCTCCTATGTTGTCTATTTATGAAGCCTTGAATGACATATATATTTTATTTATTTTAATGGATACATTTTTGAGGACCTAATATTTGTCTCATTACCATGCTATAGGTAAAATTATCTGCCATGCCGAAGAAATGAACAAGGAAGAAAATAATGGAGGAAGAGTATGAAACCTTCAAAGAAAAAGAGAGACAATGGGTGGCAACATATCATGAAAAGAAGAAATTGGAAATGATTGATGAAAACAAGCCAATTGAAGAGAAACCTCAACCGTCAAAAAGAGAAAAGAAATTGGCAACACAAAGGGAACGAATGTGAAAGAGTTGTATTAGGAAAGATGTAGATACCATAGTTGGAGACACACCCTCTACCACAAGTGAATACGAAGGGACACCATTAAGCACAAGTGAATATGGAGGGACACCATCTACCGCAAGTGAATATGATTGGACACCATCTATCGCATCTCAAGTTGAGAGTACATCATCACTCGGATTTGATGAATAAGGTATGCCATCATCCCCATGTGAAGATCAAGGTATGTCTTCTACTCCACCCTCGATCAAAGGTACGCAATCTAGCCCACCTCAATTAAATATTGATGAAATTTCTAATGTTGAGATGTATGTACCTAGGAGAACACCACCTAGAATTTTGCATAGAAAGCCAAAAAAAATTATTAATATTCATGAGGATATTTTGCAACACATGGAAGGTAAGATTCCATAACGCACTTGTAGAAGATATGCTGATAAGATTTGGAAAATCTTCTTTGAAAGGCTAAATGAGACTGCAAGATGTCCACTATTTGTTCAAATGATGTGGGGTTTAAAGTACATAAACATCATGAAGACTCTTGGGTTGAGAACATCAAATGCATCAAGTGAAAACACTATTGTGAAGAATCTAATGAATGCTTATGACAGTGTCGGTAAGACCTCACACTCCAAAGGATAGTAATGTCACTCGACATGTCATTACATCGACTTTGGTAAGCTATCAAACAAAGAGATCTTGTCTCATTAAAAAGACAAGTGAACAAATGGGAATTAGTAGAAAATCTTTATCAAAATCTATTCAAAGGTGGCAAATAATTGAGAGCACCGATTCAAATGAATAATGGGAATTCTCAGAAAGATTGCCACATAAAGATAAAAAAATTGTTGAAGCATTGAGAACACTAATTGAAGAGTATTGGAAGAATAATACAAGGCCATCTCTGAATCAAAGGGATGTCGTAAGAAGGAGAATCAGTAGTCAGAACCGTGAGCCACATCTAAAGCATTTTTTGGATACGACTCAAACCTAATTTTTTCATAAATTTCAAAATGATCATCCTCAAATTAGTATTTCTCAAAGATTTTTTGAAATTCTTAAACCTTTTTATGTCAAGATAAATCACACACACTACTTCTTGTTGTAGACTACATATTGAATTCTCTAACCATTATGATGTTTATCATTTTATATGTTTAGATTTGCATACTAACGATGTTTTGCAGGATTGTGGCATAGAAGCCCCACCAAAATCTTCAAGAGAGTTCTTATCAAAAAAATTATGTCAAATAGAGGATGGCCAAATATTATATAGGATAGCATGCTTGGATGGTTCATGTGAGCGTTGCAGTGGCTTGCAACGAATTCCAGTATGTCAACATATGGAAAGCACAAATGAGGTGGGATAGAAACTAGTAGATTTTGGGAAGTATAAAACAGTGGCATATACTACAAAAGATGGATCTCAAGCAAAAAGGTGTGATTTGGTTATTGAGAAGATTCGAGTGTATCAATTTATGTCCATGTTTCATGAGAATCTAGTGTATGAGTATGCAAGGAATACCCATAGAGCCTGATGGCTGGACACACAATTCAAGCTATGCAAGGACACCTTTCCAATTGGTAGCATAGTATCAATGGTTGACTTTGCAGAGAACTACACTCTACAGCCACAGTGTGAGGTGTAGTCACAGTATTACAACTCCACACAGTTTTCAATATTTGTGCACATATCATTCATTCATGCAGCTGATAGTCCAGAGGACCAAAGGAAGGTATTGAGGGAGTATCACTTTTATATTAGTGATGATCACACACATTCTCCAGATTTCGTGCAAGGTTTTTGTTATCTCCTGAAATTGCACCCTTGTTGAAACTGATGTTCAACACCTCAGTGTAACATTGGAAGACCTCTAAAGATGTGGGTTTCTTATAGATAGAGGTCAACCTCTGGAGAAGGCCGACTTCCTTTGGGTATCACCTAAACTATCAATTCTATAGGGGTAAAAGGAGAAGGAAAGCATACAAATGAAACTAAACTATGGTGATACACTGAATTGATGAGGAATTATGAAATGAAAACAAGATGAACATACACTTGGAAACTTAACTTCAACCGTTTCACATACTCAACAAAAATTATTTTAGATCTATGCATCAATCTTAACAGGTTCGATCTACATACACATCTTAGGAATGAAATATAAACTTCACGACTTTAAGGTATGAATGTAAACTTATAAAACACAACTAAAGACTTGCATAATCAAAAGGAAAAATTACAGAAATGAGAGTAGTACAAACATGAACACTAGCTTCCAAGGTAAACTTTTTGTTGTATTCCAGATTCCAGTTGAGTTACAAAAACATACATTTAGTCGAGAAAGGATTGATAAAAATCACTAACTCTTCAGAGTGTATAATTCAAACTATTTACAAAAAGGAAAAAAATGCCTTATATATCAAAATTTGTCGGCCCCTTAGGGCTTACAAAATATCAGTCCTTGGGATAGATCTTTCCTTAGATCTTTTCATGCAGTTAATGTTGCATTCCTGCATGTCCTTGTTGTCCATGTCAGTGAAGGAGTCGCCTCCAAGAGTGGTCTTCTTCAGGTCTTTCTACAACCACCGCATTTACTTCTTGGTATCGTGTCCACCTTTGAACCACCCTGCCGAGTGCTTTGAATGCTCTTGAGCTTAGACCCGATCCATGCCAATTCACATTCTATTGATCTTCTTCATCTGGTTCAGTTGCCAATGATTCACTCGTAGCTCTTCCTGATTGGTTGGGCGCATTCCACGCAGATTCTTCAGGCGGTCAAGAACTCCTTCAGTCAGAATCACATCTCGACGAGACACTGGAAGTGTCTCACCGATGTGATTATGCCCCTTTGAAGCTATCGGCATAATATGACACTATCGATGAGAGCTCCTATCAAGTTTGCAAAGTGATACTGATATCACTGAAACCATTGGCAAGACTATCGCTTTCAGGAAGACCACATGGCGAACTCTTCTCATCCTCTATCGGCGAAGGTATATTGATGTCACCCCGAATGCAATTCACTCTACTCGAGCTCTACATTTCCTTCTTGAAACCCTATCGAGTTGGCAAGACTCTCAACGAGGCCTCCTTGCTCCGGCGAGAGCTCATTTCGTATTGCTTCGACAAGAGAAACCTCCATCGGCAAGAGGTCATAGCGGCTTCATTAGTCATGCCAATATCGCTTTCCATCGTTGAGACTACATCATGCCGGCAAGACATCATACCGACAGTCGGGAACTACACCGATGTCACTCATGTTAGGGAGACCTTCTACTAGTTAGTGAGACCTTTGCCGATGACTCTTCCTATGTCGCCAAGACCTTCCCGTGTCTGCAGAACCTCAGGGCGAAGTCTTCAACTGTTGGCGAGCTCAGCTTGCTTTCGATGAGTCCTTTCCGAGTCAGAAAGACCTCACCCATACCTCCTCATTCTTTTGGTGATCTCCTTTCATTTCGGGGCAATCACTAATGGTCGGCGAGACCTCTCGCTAAACTCCCTCTTGTCTCTCTGCTGACATATCCTTTAGCTGAGACTCCCTTGCGTCAGCGAGACTTCATACCGAAGGGAAAACCTTATGCCGACGGTGAAATCCCCTTCAAAAAAACCTTTTCAATTTGCTGAAACCTCGCAACAATATCTTCATCTCTCCCCGAGCCCAAACTTGTTTCGGCGAGACCTTTTCGGGTCGGGGAGACCTCCTACTGATGCTGCCGCCCTTCACCGAGACTTCCTCACATCGCCTAGACATCTCAATGAACTCCACCTCTTTTCCGTCGAACCCTATTTCCACTTTGGCGAGAGCTTGCTTGGTTGGTGAGACCCTCTTCGGTCTCTACTTCCTTTCTGAGTTCATTTCGACATCTCCCCGAGCCCCTCTTCAGTCGGCAAGACACCCGAGTGTTGGTGAGACATTTTACTGAAGGCAAAATGTTACCTCGAGATCCTTCATCTTCAGCAGGAGTTGATTGATGTCACCCCGAATGCATGCCACTCCATCGAGCTACGCATGTCTTTCAACGAGACCTCCCATCAGTCGGGGAGACATCTCCCTGAGCTTCTATTTATTTTGGCGATGACCACCGACCTTCGGCGATACCTCTTTATCTTCTATCAGCGAGATATTATTGATGTCACCTCGAGACATTTCATTCCACTAAGCTCTAGATCTTCATCGATGTGACTCCGATCGGTCAGGGAGACATCTCCCTGAGCTTCTTGACCATTCGCCGCGCTCCTATCTTGTCACTGAAACTTTGGCCTGTCAGCCAGACCCTTTGCTGAACACACTCTAGTCTCCCTGAACTCGCATCTTTTGGCCAGACTTTAAGCCATCAGCGAGACTCATGCCGAAGGCAACAAGTTACGTCGATATCACTTCCTCCTGGCGAGATCTTCACTATTGGGGAGACTTCGCCTGGTCGGTAGAACTTACTCCAAAGTCACCAGGTTACGCCGAAAACAAAACCTTCGACATGACTGTCTTTATCGGCCAGACCCTTGGTGAAATCATCTTGTTTTGGCGAACGCCTCAACTGTCGGTGAGACACCTCCTAATCGCCGAAACCACATAGCGATGAGAATCTGCTTTGCCGAGAGCGCAACCTTTCCCATCGGCGAGACATGCTCCCATCAGTAAGATGCTATGTCGAATATGACCCTTCAGCGACCCTCTTATTTTCTTCAGTGAGACATCTGAGAGGTCTTGGTGACTCTCTCCTTAGAGGATTTTCATGCCGAACTTGAACAAGGCAGGCTTTCCAACTGAATTCCCTGTGACATAGCGTCAGATTCATGACTTTTGCCCTTTTGCGAATGCTCCATTTGGCCTTCTCGAACCTCTGTCACATGATTTATCCTGCCTGATTGAGCCCATGGGTGAAAATTAGGTAATAGTTGCTTCCATATGTTCTACAGTGATTTAGCTCGGAGGGGCATAACATACGATTGACATATAATATGGTCAGATAACTGTGCAACATAGTTTAAGAACATGTGCATGTTCTACTAGTTGTGTAGGATGCATCTCACTATAGGTGTTCAACATATATGGAACTTTTGTGACATCGAGCATGGAAATGGGGAGCATGATGGTGCATGAGCATGTGTGAAAATAGCATTAGCATGAGAAGAGTTATAGTATAAAGATAGTGCAAAGTTGATAGATGCAAGATCAATCGTCAAGTGGTGTAATGCTTCGATGGGTCCAGGTAATGAAGGTACGTCTTTAGTTCATAGATTTTTTTGGTTGATGGATGATACTAACATTGCACCATATGAGGATTATTGTACACTAACCGGATCAAGTGAGCTATACTCTTTCCTTAGCTCAAATGTAGGTTCATGGAGTATTGATACACATACGATGGAATACTTTTTTTCTTCATGTACAATGCAAGCCTGAAATGATTGTGAGTCAAGGGAGTGGGTTGACAAATGGTTGAAAAGTTATCTTAGCCCACTTCACACGTATCACCCTCCATCGGCATTGGAACTAACACAGATGGAATCATCGGTCGACTTTGACCACATATCAGATCTAGTTCAACCAGGTAATATATCTACTTGCTTAGTTTTTGAAATTCCATATTGTTATCTTACTTTGTATGTGTATTCGTAATGTTGACTAATGTGAGTCAAGGGAGTGGGTTGACAAATGGTTGAAAAGTTATCTTAGCCCACTTCACACGTATCACCCTCCATCGGCATTGGAACTAACACAAATGGAATCATCGGTCGACTTTGACCACGTATCAGATCTAGTTCAACCAGGTAATATATCTACTTGCTTAGTTTTTGAAATTCCATATTGTTATCTTACTTTGTATTGTATTTGTAATGTTGACTAATTTGAAGAGATATGCCACACATATCAATGTAGGGCATGTTTATGCAGTTATTGTAGATGAAGAGAATGAAGAGGGAACAAACTATTACTTGTGTCATTGTGTTGAGGCCAAAAATAAATTGGAAGGCCCAGTTATAGATGGAGAAAACATCGAATACCCATCAGGCTTAGTTGTTGTTATTGGAACGTGGCTTAGAAGGTACCCACATAAGAGTTAAACATTGGTTATTTCAAGACTTTGACACGCATCGTAAGATTTTTTCATTACTCAAACCTTGTTGTGGCATCCAATGTTCATTTGACCAAATATGCGGGTAGACCTTTGAACAAGACCTTGTGGAAGGTTCGTGAGTCTGACCATGAGGAAATACTTGACACAATAAAGAGTAGAGCAGACCTAGATGGTTCATTGGATTAATTTGTAAGTATATGCACAATGGTTCTTATTAATTTATATTTATATCCACGTTAATTTTTTTGATGCCAATGCTGTCATCTTATTTTACTTTGTGTATTTTTAAGTAACCCGGTAAACATTGATTGGCGTCGCCTTGCAGAAAATGCAGATTTATGAGCCATCCAAGAGAATCTCAGGCAGAAAAGCAATACAACATCCCTATTTTGATGATCTTGACAAATCTCAATTATGATTAAATAAGTCATTACAAAAGTGCGTGCGAAGCTTGGTGAGGGAATTTCAAGTTAACCTTATCATGAGCACCTATGATGTAGAAATTATAAGAGCATCTCGAATTTCAAGATATTCTATTTATGAGAGGTGTTGTGTGCAATAGGTATCTTAGAACTCCCAGTGAAGATGTATGACTAGGAGTGACTAAGTTGAGAGACTGCCATGCCTATCTGTAAGTGCCTTCAATCTATTTTCATTTCATTTCCATTTTGGATGAGTTATTTATTTTTATTCTTTTACTTTGTGTATTTGTAACTAAAATAATAAAAATTGATTGGTCTCTCCTTGCAGAAAATGCTAATTTTGGAGCCATCGAAGAGAATCTCAGCCAAAAAAGCAATGCAACATCCTTATTTTGATGATCTTGAAAAAGCTCAATTTTGATTTGAAGCCATTATAAAAGAGCATGTGAAGCTTTGCGAGGGAATCTCAAGTTTCTCATTTGAAGTTAACCTCTAAATGAGAACCTATGATGTAGACATTATAAGAGAATCTTGAATGTATGAGTGGCATTGTAAAATATATGTGAGAACATAGTACCTAAGGCATTGTAATGAGATTTACTTGTAATGACATTTACTGAAATAATGAAATTTGGTGTAGGGGCACCAAGGTTATTGAGCAAATTTGGTTCATGGAAGTCTTTTAAGTTAGTTTTGTGTTTTGAGTTTTGTCAATTGAATAAGGTCATAACACATCCACAATTGATTTATAATCTAATAAGTCATGTTAGTTACAAAAAGAATAGTTAGGCATGATTGGAAAGATGTAGAATCATTTGTAAAGGCTATTTAAAGCCTCTTGAAGGCTATTTAAGTCAATATTTTAATTTGGAGCCTTTTGAAGGAAAATATTTGAATATGGTTGTAAATGTACTATTAGTGAGATTGAGATTGTTAACCTTTAGAGAGTAGCAATATTTATGTTGATGAAATTTCATTTAGATGCAAGGATTCAAATCACATCAACCATGTGGTACAAATGATTAAATCCCAAAGATGATCTATAACAATGAAAGAGTCTAAAAAGGCAGAGAGAGCTACATTGGTGACTCGGGAGAAACTTCAGCTTTAAAAAATAAAGTCAATTAGGTTGGCAGACGTGTGGATCAGGCCAGCATTTGGTGGAAGAGGAAGAAAGATGACTGGAACTCTAGAGGCCCACCATACTAGATTTCGGTATTCAACCATGAGAGTAGAAGAGAGAGATGCTATCATGTATGAAAACATTAAGCATGCATTCTTCCAACCAACAGAGAAGGAGATGATTACTTTGCTTCATTTTCATTTGCATAACCATATCAAGGTGTGGGAACCAAGAAGACCAAGGATGTCGAGTTTTATGTGGAGGTAATGGATGTGGTCCAAAATTTAGGAGGGACAAGAAGGTCAATGTATTATCTTGATGAAATTGAGGAAGAACAACAAGAGAAGGACAAGAAAAATAAAATCAATACAGAGTTTCAAGGATTTGTCAAGTGAGTAAGAGATCTATGGGAGAAGCCTCATCTAAAATATTTTGAACTAGAGTTTGATATACCATTTAGAGAGCTTGGTTTTCATGGAGTTCCTTTCAAAGCCTCTGCTTTTTATTGTTCCTATGGTAAATTTTCTGGTAGATTTGGTGGAATTACCTTTCTTAGTAATCGCTATTAGTGAGGTTGAGATTGTTAGCCTTGAGAGAGGAGGACTTGGGAAAAAGGAATTTTATATGGCTATTGCTTTCAAAGACTTCAAGCGGGATGTACTCCGCATTGATGCCATTCCTCAATCTTCACTTGATGGCATCAAGGAATGGCTAAACTCCATGGTTATAAAGTATTATGAAAGCAGAATGAACTTGTACTAGTGGCCAATTTTGAAGACTATAACTGATGATCCAAATAAATTTATTGAAGATGTTGGCTAGAAATTTTTTAATATGGAAGCTAGTGATTTTGATTTTAATAATTCAGAAGAGTCAGATCAAGGATATGAATCCTCTAATGTAGAAGAGGAATCAGAATCACTCTTCTTGTTTCAGGTACCGGCTTTAATACCAACTACAATGGAAACATTGAAATTCCCTATTAGTATTTATGTAAAGGAAATTTCCTTTGGATGCAAGGATTCAAAGCACATCAACCATGTGGTACAGATGATTAAATCCCAAAGATGATTTGTAGCAATGAAAGAGTCTGGAAAGGCAGAGAGAGCTACATTGGTGACTTAGGAGAAACTTCAACTTTCAAAAACAAAGCCAATTAGGCTAGCAGATGTGTGGATCAGACCAACATTTGGTGGAAGAGGAATAAAGATGACTGGAACTCTGGAGGCCCACCATACTGGATTTCGATATTCAACCATGAGAGTAGAAGAGAGAGTTGATATCATGTATCAAAATATTAATCATGAATTCTTCCAACTAGTGGAGAAGGAGATGATTACTTTGCTTCATTTGCATTTGCATAATGATATTAAGGCGTGGGAACCAAGAAGACCAAGGATGTCGAGTTTTATGTGGAGGTAATGGATGTGGTCCAAACTTTAGGAGGGGAAAGAAGGTCAATGTATGATCCTGATGAAATTGAGAAAGAATAGCAAGAGAGGGATAGGAAAAATAAAATCAATATAGAGTTTCAAGGATTTGTCAAGCGAGTAAGAGAGCTATGGAAGCAACCTCATCTAAAAGATTTTGAACTAGAGTTTGATATACCATTTAGAGAGCTTGGTTTTCATGGAGTTCCTTTCAAAGCCTCTTCTTTTATTATTCCTATGATAAACATGTATAATAACCTTCAATTCCTCGAAGGAGAGGTTGTTGGTTGATTTGTAACCCATCTTTGATCAAGAAGAACGTTATTTTCTAGAAATTTACTGGTTTTTCTCACTTTTCTTGTTGTACAACCTGTACAAACACTAAGATGATATGAAACCTATTGGATGTTGTATATTGATGAATTATCTTTCATTTGCATCTATTTAGAGGTTCTAACTCTTTGTATAGTGAAAGTTATCTTGTTTTTATTGCAGCTACCTACTTTCACAGTGTTCTTGGATTGAAGGGTTTCATGATGTAATTCGACCCATTCCACTTTTTGTTCCTAGCGCAACTTGTGGAATGGGTCCTCTAACTTTTAAAATACATGCCTAACCTATTTATAATGTTGTGGAGTCAAGGTTGGGTGTTTGGGATGATGTTCTAGGGTTGTAGCAGGGTATTTTCATGATGAAAATGAGGGTTTCAAGTGGTGTTTTGACAAAATATGGGAAGGATTGTTCATGTAATGTATTATTCACCATGTGTAGGGTTTGGTAAGTGTGTTTGGTGCTTTTTTTGGGTATGGAAAGTGCGGAAGATAGGAGTTTCATTAAAACCCCAAGTATTTTGCTTGAAATAGAGGGTTTGGTGTATTAGGGCTCGAGAGGTCTTGGACCTAGAAAAAAATCATGGAATTTGAGGTTTGAACACATAACATACTACTTTTTGAGGAGTTTGAGTGAAGATCTAGTGTTTAAAAGGTCATCTCTTTGTAAATAGGGCTAATTTAGTAGCCTTTATGCAAGGTGGTCTATTGGATCTTAATGATGGTACAAAGAAACATGGTATGATCTCTTGGGAATTTGTCTTACGGTCTTTGTTAAAGCTTGATTGATGTTTGGTTGGCCATTGGATGACCTTCCCTAAAAGATAAGCCCATTTGATGAGATTTGCAGACTATAAGTTAGGCAAGGGTTTATTGAAAACCCATACTCGAAACCTTCCCACAGCCAACCAAAGCCTAAAACACCTTCAAAAAGGTCTATACAAGCTTAAAATTTCAAGAGATATCACTGCCCCCATAGATTTCTTCAAACCCTAGCAATAAACCACCATTTTCCACTAAAAAAATGCACCATTTAACATCTAGGGCATCACCTAAAAACCATCTATTTTCCTCCCTTGTGCAAAAAAATTTGCACACATGTTTTATAACTATAACTAAGCCTTTCCATTGAGTTATAGAAGCATACAGTGGGTGAAAGGCTTAATATGACATTTTAATGCACTCAAAACCCTTAACACAAGGTATACAAACCGACCCTCAATAATTGGCTTCTAAAATGCACAAAATCATTTGAAATCCAATCAAACCAAAACTAAAACTGAGTTAAGTCTACTAACCACTGAATTCCATCAAAAAGAGATCACAATCACCCTGTACGGAACTGTATAGTTCAATGAAACATCAAATCCCAAGGTCCAAAAGGGTAGCAATCTTTGACAGGGTATTACTCGGATACCATGGCACTTACGAAATCTCTATTTGAACTGATGGGATTTCGTTAGGGCCATCTACAATAGCCTCTCTCAAATTTTTTTTATCTCAGAGTGGTTTTCCCGTGGTTTCTAGTTTTCAGTTGATAGAAAAAGTGTCAAATGCAAGCAATAGAAAGTTGCAAAGTGGTGCAACTTTCGTTCTACAACTCGTGTGACCAAATGGAATATTCCAACACGTCCCAATAGGTATTTTTACACTAGGAATGGATCTCTTTTGCACCCAAACATGTGGAATCGCTTCGAACTATGTTCAATCGGATTGATCCCTTAAGGGTCCAAAGTGCAAAATGGCTACAAGCTTCAGCATGTTGCTACTCAGATACCGTGATGCTTAGAAAATTCTCGTCTAATCCTATGGGATCATGTTGGGCCCCTCTACAATAACTTCTCTCACTTTTTTTTTAATCTCAGAGTGGTTTTCTTGTGGTGTCCAGTTTTTAGTTGATGAAAAAACTGTCAAATGGAAGTAGTGGAAAGTTGCAAAGTAGTGCAACTTTCGTTCTGCAACTCATGTGACCAAACGAACTATTCCAACACATCTGAATAGGTATATTTATGCTAGGAATGGTTCTCTTTCACACCCAAACACGTGGAATCGCTCCGAGCTACATTCAACCAAATTGATCCCTTCCAAAGTGCAAAATGGCTGCAAACTTTAGCATGTTGTTACTCGGCTACCGCGATGCTTAGAAACTTCTTGTCTGATCCTATGGGATCATGTTGGGCCCCTCTACAATAACCTCTCTCAATTTTTGTTATTTTGGGGTGGTTTTCCTGTGGTGTCCAGTTTTCAGTTGATGGAAAAAATGTCAAATGAAAGTAGTGCAAAGTTGCAAAGTGGTGCAACTTTCGTTCTGCAACTCATGTGACCAAAAAAACTATTCCAATGCATTTGAATAGGTATTTTTAAGCTAGGAATGGTCCTCTTTCACACCCAAACACGCGGAATCGCTCTGAGCTATGTTCAACCGGATCGATTCCTTAAGGGTCCAAAGTACAAAATGGTTGCAAACTTCAGCATGTTGTTACTCGGATACTGTGACACTTAGAAAATTATCATTTGATCCTATGGGATTGTGTTGGGACCCTTTACAATAACCTCTCTTATTTTTTGTTACCTCGGAGTGGTTTTCTCGTGGTGTCCAATTTCAGTTGATGGAAAAAGTGTCAAATGCAAGTAGTGGAAAGTTGCAAAGTGGTGCAACTTTCGTTCTGCAACTCGTGTGACCAAACAAACTATTCCAACGCGTCTGAATAGGTATGTTTACACTAGAAATTTTCCTCTTTTACACCCAAACACGTGGAATCGCTCCGAGCTACGTTCAACCAGATTGATCCCTTAAGGGTCCAAAGTGCAAAATGACTACAAACTTCATCATGTTGTTACTCGGATACCGTGATGCTTAAAAAATTCTTGTATGATCCTATGGGATTGCGTTGGGCCCCTCTACAATAATATCGCTCGATTTTTCTTATCTCAAAGTGGTTTTCCCGTGGTGTCCATTTTTCAGTTGATGGAAAAAGTGTCAAATGGAAGTAGTGAAAAGTTGCAAAGTGGTGCAACTTTCATTTTGCAACTTGTGTGACCAAACAAACTATTCCAACACGTCCGAATAGGTATGTTTATGCTAGGCATGCTCCTCTTTCACACCCAAACACGTGGAATCACTTCGAGCTACGTTCAACTGGATCGATCCCTTATGGGTCCAAAGTGCAAAATGGTTGCAAACTTCAACATGTTGTTACTCAGATACCACGATGCTTAGAAACTTCTCGTCTAATCCTATGGGGTCATGTTGGGAGCCTCTACAATAACCTCTCTCTATTTTTGTTATCTCAGAGTGGTTTTCCTGTGGTGTCCAGTTTTCAGTTGATGGAAAAAGTGTCAAATGCAAGTAGTGGAAAGCTGCAAAAGTGGTGCAACTTTCATTTTGCAACTCGTGTGACCAAACGAACTATTCCAACGTGTCTAAATAGGTATTTTTACGTTAGGCATGGCCTCTTCCACACCCAAACACACGGAATCGCTCCCAGCTACGTTCAACTGAATCGATTCCTTAAGGGTCCAAAGTGCAAAATGGCTTCAAACTTTAGCATGTTGTTACTTGGATACCATGACGCTTAGAAACTTATCGTCTAATCCTATAGGATCGCATTGGAACCATCTACAATAACCTCTCTCGGTTTTTGTTATCTTGGAGTGGTTTTTCCATGGTGTCCAATTTTCAGTTGATGGAAAAAGTATCAAATGCAAGTAGTGAAAAGTTGCAAATTGGTGCAACTTTCATTATGCAACTCATGTGACCAAACAGACTGTTCCAATGCATTTGAATAGGTATTTTACGCTAGGCATGGTCCTCTTTCACACCCAAACACACGGAATCGCTTTGAGCTACGTTCAATCATATCAATCCCTTAAGGGTTCAAGTGTAATATGTTGAAATAGGCCATTCCACCTATTGTTCAGGCCGTGTCTCGGTGATATGGGCCTGATGTAAGTAGGACAAGGAGTAGGAATAAGAAAATAGCATTGGTAAAGGCATTGGAAGAGATTATTAACGCTGCCCCTGTTCAAAATTCAAAATTGAGGCCCCTTAAAAGCAAGGCTAGAAGAGGTGAAAACAAGAAATTGCTTGAAAATAAGTTAGAATAAGTTGGAAATAAGGTGAGGTTGTGGATTTTGATGTGTTCAAAATGTCTACAAGGATAGGGGAGGTCAAAAGTATGTTATGACATGATGCCCTACTTGGGAAAATGAGGGTTTTGAATGAAAAAGAGTTGTTTGAGGGAATAAAAGTGGGTAAAGTGAACAGGCAACATAATTTGGTGGTCAATTAAGTTTGTGTAGGAAAAATGAAGAGTGTTGGAATAGGTTTTGAGGTTTGGGTTTAGGTTCGGGGGTTCGGTTTTCCAGTTAGGCCAATTTTTTTTGGAGGGGGGTTCGGTTCGTTTTGGGTTTGTTGGTACAAAAAACTTGTAAAAACAAAATATAAATATATATGTAGCCTAGAAGCATGCATTAGGATTAGAATATCACATAACATCATATAAACAACAAAGACCACTATAAACTTGAACGTCATTTAAAACATGCATGATAAACATTCATCTTTGAAACTTGAATTGTGGTAGCTTGATATACAGTCTATTGATGCTAGGGTTCAATTTGTATGATTTTGAAAAAAGAAGCCAACTGAGTAGAGTTATAAGTGTTCTTCATAAATCATAAGAATTTGTTTAGTACACTAGCCATTTTGATGTCTTCTTGCAATCTAAAACATTATTTTGTATCATTGTTACATTGGTCTTGAGATTGGTAGCTTAATATAGCTCCACAATACAAAATATGGTTTACCTGTATAGTGTAACAATGGAATAGGTAGATTTTTCTTTCAAAGAACCAAAGGGTGAGTGCACAATTGAAGTGTATAAACACATATCTTTTTGTAATATCAAGGATACTTTTTGAAACTTCCATGCATTGCTAATCTAAAAGGAAAAGTCTTATGTACATATCCTTTGCTTAATTGAGTTATTCCAATCAAAGGATTAAATATATTGGAATCTTTTTATCAATCATTTCATAGAATACCAATTGAAAACATGTTTTTCTCTTTTAGATAAAGTTGTTTACCATCAATCAATTAATTTATTCAAGAAAAACCATGAAGGACAACAAAGACCAATGTTATGTCTAACCAATTAATAAGTATACACGTGATTAAGTCAAGCATGTACATGTGAATAAGGGAAGCACAAGTAGTCACAAACACATATGCCTTGAAGTATACACATGAATACATAGTATACACAACTTAAGACAAAGTGTATGCACAAATACAAGGTATAAGCATGAAAACGCGTAAGTCACAAGTGCAGGCAGAATGAAGAGTGTTGGAATAGGTTTTGAGGTTCAGGTTCGGGTTCGGGGATTCGGTTTGTCAGTTAGGCCAATTTTTTTTGGAGGGAGGTTCGGTTCATTTTGGGTTCATTGGAACAAAAATCATGTAAAAACATAATATAAATATATATGCAACCTAGAAGAATGCATTAGGATTAGAATATCACATAACATCATATAAACAACAAAACCACTATAAACTTGAATGTCATTTAAAACATGCATGATAAATATTCATCTTTGAAACTTGAATTGTGGTAGCTTGATGTACATAGTCTATTGATGCTAGGGTTCAATTTGTATGATTTTGAAAAAAGAAGGCAATTGAGTAGAGTTATCAACGTTCTTCATAAATCATAAGAATTTGTTTAGTACACTAGCCATTTTGATGTCTTCTTGTAGTCTAAAACATTATTTTGTATCATTGTTACATTGGTCTTGAAATTGGTAGCTTAATATAGCTCCACAATACAAAATTTGGTTTACCTGTGCAGTGTAACAATGGCATAGGCAGATTTTTCTTTCAAAGAACCAAAGGGTGAGTGCACAATTGAAGTGTATAAACACATATCTTTCTGTAATATCAAGGATGCTTTTTGAAACTTTCATGCATTGCTAATCTAAAAGGAAAATTATTATGTACATATCCTTTGCTTAATTGAGTTGTTCCAATTAAAGGATTAAATATATTGGAATCTTTTTTATCAATCATTTCATAGAATACCAATTGAAAATGTGGTTTTTTTCTTTTAGGTAAAGTTGTTCACCATAAATCAATTAATTTATTCAAGACAAACCATGAAGGACATCAATGATCAAGGCTATGGCTAACCAATTAATAAGTATAAACGTGAATAAGTCAAGCATGTACATGTGAATAAGGGAAGCACAAGTAGTCACAAACACATATACCTTGAAGTATACGCATGAATACATAGTATACACAACTTAAGACAAAGTATATGCACGAATACAAGGTATACACATGAAACCTTGTAAGTCGCAAGTGCAATTAGAATGAAGAGTGTTGGAATAGGTTTTGAGGTTCGGGTTTGGGTTCGGGGGTTCAGTTCGCTAGTTAGGCCAAAAATTTTTGGACGGGGGTTCGGTTCGTTTTGGGTTCGTTTGTACAAAAATCATGTAAAAACAAATTATAAATATATATGCAGCCTAGAAGCATGCATTAGGATTAGAATATCACATAACATCATATAAACAACAAAACCACCATAAACTTGAATGCCATTTAAAACATGCATGATAAATATTCATCTTTGAAACTTGAATTGTGGTAGCTTGATATACAAAGTCTGTTGATGCTAGGGTTCAATTTATATGATTTTGAAAAAATAAGCCAACTAAGTAGAGTTATCAGTGTTCTTCATAAATCATAAGAATTTGTTTAGTACACTAGCCATTTTGATGTCTTCTTGCAGTCTCAAACATTATTTTGTATCATTGTTACATTGGTCTTGAGATTGGTAGCTTAATATAGCTCCACAATACAAAATTTGGTTTACCTGTGTAGTGTAACAATGGCATAGGCAGATTTTTCTTTCAAAGAACCAAAGGGTGAGTGCACAAGTGAAGTGTATAAACACATATCTTTTTGTAATATCAAGGATACTTTTTGAAACTTCCATGCATTGCTAATCTAAAAGGAAAAGTCTTGTGTACATATCCTTTGCTTAATTGAATTGTTCCAATCAAACGATTAAATATATTAGAATCTTTTTATCAATCATTTCATAGAATACCAATTGAAAATGTGTTTTTTTATTTTAGATAAAGTTGTTTACCATCAATCAATTAATTTATTCAAGAAAAACCATGAAGGACAGCAATGATCAATGCTATGGCTAACCAATTAATAAGTATACATGTGAATAAGTCAAGCATGTACATGTGAATAAGGGAAGCACAAGTAGTCACAAACACATATGCCTTGAAGTATACACATGAATACATAGTATACACAACTTAAAACAAAGTATATGCACGAATACAAGGTATACACATGAAAATGCATAAGTTGCAAAGTATACATTGGAACACATGTAAGTCACAAAGTATACACGTACGTTGTAAAGCAAACACTTCAATACACATAACTCATATCTATTGAACCATGAATTTATAACATGCAAATATGGACACCATTGATAAAAAGGATTTGTATTAACCAAATAGCCATGTATGTATACATCAATATATGTTGATATAAGTATAAAATATAGGTACAAAATAGCCATATAGGCTTATGAGAATGCCATATAGGCATACAATGTCAAATATATCCAATACAAAATATGCACAAAACTGTCATGTAGGCATACAACAAAGGGCTCTAGAATCAAAAGTCATTGCTCTCCAGGCTCTCAAAATAAACTCTTGCCCTTTGTTGGTCGATCGGATGGCAATAGGTCTGTCACTCGTTTTTGCTGCACTTGAGGAGTGCTCCTGCTACTCCTCCTACTACTGTTAAGTTCTTGGTGAAGTTTTAACTGTTACAATAAGAAGTAAAGACATTAATATATAGAAATTACATTATAAAAAATGATATATTTTAAAAAATAATCACTTACGGCCATCTCACGATCATTCTCCTCAAGGGAAATATTTGCATGCTGATGTTAAGGCGTGCTCAAGCCCTGCATAAACCATCCAAATAGAAATTATACTACGAATCAATAATTTGGTTTGATTTTTCACTCGAACTAACATCTATAACAATGAATGTAAATTGAAATTTAGTAATTTGCCTCATACCTCCCCTATCAAAGCCATTGAGGATTGTATAGCGGATGAAACACCAATATCCATTTCCCTTGTAACATTTGGAGGTGTTTCCACAACCAACATCTAAAAATAAAATAACAAATTATTTAATCACAAAAAAGTTACAATAGCAATGGACACATCATGACTTATAGTGTATGAGATCTAATGAACAAAATTTTGAGTACTTATTAAACTATATATTTTTGATCATGCTTACTATTTTCCCTATCCATATCTTGTTCAAAAGGACATGTTTTTAGGCTTTTACCCATAGTAGCAAGCCGTTGAATCATTTGATTAAATGCTTTCATAGACATGTACGATAACTATGGTGGCATAGAGAAGGAAATGAATTGTTTGTCTCATGGTGATGGAATGCCATCACAAAAAAATGCATGTCATGGCATTCCATCACCATAAGAACGCATTTCTTTCAGGCATTTTTTCAAAAAGTTCATTGCCTTCTCTATGACCAATATTATTGCTTACTAGATTGTATCTTGTGTGTAAATGCAATCCTAGTGTTCTTTAGTCTAATATTTCAAATTTATTCTAAAAATTCTCCTTTTTCTTAAGGTAGCCCACTATTATTTTACATGATTGTGTTTTGTGTGTTATTTTGGTTGTGTATTGAATGCTCTTTTATTCTATCTAAGGGATGCATTTGACATTATCCTCATAAGTGCCTTGAAGGCATATCAGGGTTTTGTTTGTTTCTTAGTTGTTAGATGTATTTTAAAGCCTTATGAGCATATATATGAGGTTCCTTATGATACATTTGAGAAAGATTGTGGAAGAACCCTTTCTAAGGAATAATGAGTGTCTCCTCTAAAAAAGGAAGAAACTACTTGACCAAGCCAAATGAAGAGACGAATGCTAATGTATATGTGTAGGGGGTGAAAACTAGGATTGGAGATATTTCTATTTAGAATATATTATATTTAGTTTTGTGATACTTTTTTCCACTTGGATTAGCATAAGGTAGAGTTTAATTGCTCAGTTGTATCAATTTACTAGCACAAGTGAATTGAGATGGTTCAAATGCAAGCCTATTCCCCATAAAATTTATTTGCTAGAAAACTTATGTAACCAATTTTCTTATGCAAAAAATTTTATTGGTTTCTTTTGTATTTAGTTCAAAGGATTAAATTGTTATATTAATATGCTTTGATAGATATTTTTCCAAGTATCCATAGTTTGTTGGAAAGCACCTATTTTAGGATTTTAGCCATAGCAACAAGGAAGCGCGAGTAGTTTGATAAAATGCTTTGGTGCACATGTATGAAAAATGTGGTATCATAGAAAAGGTGGTGAGCATTTTGAAGAAATGCCTCCTTTGAAGCATTTTTTGAAACTACTAACTGCCTTGTCTATGATATTGCTTACTATTATGGTTTCATAGATTTTTTCCAAGAATCCATAGTTTGTTGTGCAGGTGCACCTTTGCAAGCACATGCCTCCATGTGAAGAAATTGCATCACTGCTTATGTTGACTTTCTAAACAACTATATTGTAGTTGAAATTTTGTCATCTATCAACATCTAGTTATTAGTTATGGAATGTGAAGTAATGATTTGGGTTTGAATGATGTGCAATGCAACGTAACCAACGATATGAATATAAACTACACAAATCTATTAAGTATAATTCATTAGTTAAACTCTTTATTCTATTACCTACGTGAAGGTTTGAGTAAATCCACTAGCACTGGGAGGTGTTCCCTCGAAACCTCCAATATTACCCTATTCAACATCTAAAATCACATATTAAAATACCATTCATAAAACAATGCTATTAACATGTAATAAATTTATAATTGTTTACTAGTTACATACCCTGCTGATAGGTGTACTGCAAAAATAAGTAGGTGGAGGGCTGGTGTATCTAGTCTCAACACTGTGACCCTGCAATTTTATTAAAATCATAAAACTAAATTGGTTAATCTTGCATTTCAAAATCAAAAATTAATAAATTAAATTCAATGAACATGCTAACTTTTACCCGAGAATCAATTCCATACGTATCATGCAAAATGCCAGCCACCCTCTCCATCTCTATAGCTGCATAAGGATCCTCCGCAGTAGCCTCCTGAGTGCCGGTGGGGTCATATGAACAAGTCGCCCCGCAAGAATGACACACATGGGTTCAAAGGCCACCACTTGAAGACTCCCCTTGGATGGCGTTGTAGAATAGGGCTAGTATGATGGATGACACTCTAGGTCAAAGTTATTATCGCCTGTAATGTCTCTACGTTTGCACTCTCCTTCGTGACTGTAGGCATAACAACATGCTCACAAGGCAGCCTAGTGAGAGCTCGTCTCCCCTGCCACATAGGATTTGGCTATGCACCAGGCCTATCTAAGCCAACCCCCCACCTCTCCCCTGGAAGTCCCTCATATAAAAATAATTTGGTATTTTGTTCAATATGAATTCACTGTATAGTTTCCTAAGAAAATACTGGGGGACTTCACAATTGTTGCACAGTCGGTCATCAAAGACCATGTACCACCTATCATAAAAACGGTTCCTAATCTCTTGGTGGTGGCACCAATGAATAGGAAACCTCTTCACATTGAGGCTAAGATTTTGACTTGTGCGTGGGTCAGTGAATAATGAGCACAAATCACCTTTTGTAATTTTTAAATCCTTTACTTGTTTATATGATAGTTTATTTGCATAATATGCCCTAGCCGCCTACCTTCTATCTTGCCATCTAGTTATTTGTTTGCTAATTGAATCTACATTTTATAACATATCTTTCAATGAATTTGTGAGGGTCATTCTTTCTATGGTTGAACCATTTGGATCACTCAACCTACTAATAAAATCCTCGATCTATTTTTTGTTGTTCTCAATCTCACTCATTAAATTTTGTTGAGTGTTAGGAGGGTGTTGACGGATTGGTGGAGGAGGTTGTTGTTGAGATTGATTTTCTTGTTGAGGATTTTGTTCTTCAAGATTTGGTTGCTCTTCTTCTTGAGGATTTTGTGGGTTTGTGGGTTCATTTGCATCTCCTACAAATTCAAAAATTTATATATCAAATTTAACCTAAAACTAATAAATTCAAAACAAACAACAAACAATACTTACCTCTCCCACCTCTTCGTCGTCATGGCACCATCCTTGCAAAGAAATAGCAACTCTTGTTGAAGATTTGTGCCCAATACCTCCTCCTAGAACGTGAGAGTGAAAGTTGGGGGTTTTGACCGTGGGCAGAAGAAGAAAAGAGTTAAAGTGAAAATGAAGACTTTCACTTTTTTTTCTTTTAACGTGCTATAACGCGGGCGCGTTATAATGCCCTCGCGTTATAGCATTTTCAAACTTTTTTTAGAAAGTGGCCATGAAATTGGTACCCAACTTCATCCACCTGCCCGTACTTAACAGTAGTAACACATTCCATAATGAGATTGATCACTAATTGATTGAATCCAAACTTAGCAAGAACTTTAGGGAGAAAATTCCAGATCACCTTGTCATAGGCCTTAAAGATGTCAAGCTTAAGGGCCATGCCAGCATAGTTTCACCTATCCATTGAGTGAATTAGTTCATGCGTTGTGATGGTAGCATCAAGGATATGCCTACCAGGCACAAACCCTTTTTGAGTAGGGTTGATAATTTTATCAAGGAGTGGTTTGATGCGATTGACCAAAATTTTAGAGAGGATTTTATAAAAATTATTGCATACACTGATAGGGTGAAATTCCACCATATGTTGAGGATTAGCCATCTTGGGAATAAGAGCAATGAAAGTGTGATTTAGTTGCTTAAGAATCTTACCAGATTTGAAGAAATCAAGAGTAGCTAGAACAAGGTCCTCACTAATAATCTCCTAGAAGGTCTGAAAGAAAGTCAAAGGAAAACCATCAGGGCGAGGAGCTTTGAAGGCCCCCATACTGAAAGTGGCCAGCTTAACCTCCTTAGGCGTGACAACACTACGGATCCCCATATTGTCATTCTGAGAAATTAAATTCGGAAACGAGTCTAGCAACAAACTATCATGAGTCAGGTTAGCAGCTTCAATAGGAGCCACAAAGGCCTTTTGGAAGTAGTTTGCAACCACAAAACCAATAAGGGAGGGTGAATAGACAACCACTCCTTGAGCATTGTGTAACTTGTTTATTTGGTTCCTCCTCTTACGTTTGACAGTAGAAATATGAAAGAAGGAGGTGTTCCTATCTCCTTTCAACCATTAAACCCTAGATTTTTGTTTCTAGAAAATATCCTCTTTCTTAAGAATTTGATCCCACTCCCTTTGGTTCTCCTTCTCCTGGTTTGCAAGTGGGAAGACTTATATCACCCTCCTCCATTCTCTTTTGAACCATTTTCAACTTTTCCCCAATGATTTTTTTCTCTTGGAAAACATCCCCAAAGATCCTTTTGTTCCAACCCTTCACCATACATTTAATGTGTTTTAGCTTAAAAAAGATTATGAACATGGGGGAACCACACATAGGGATATTCCACCATTCAACAATTTTCATTTTGAAATTAGGGTGGGAATTCCACATGATTTCAAAGCAGAAAGGATAAGGTCCAATAGCAGACTGATCACACAAAGTTAATAGCATGGGATTGTGATCAGAAACAGTCCTAGGTAGAGCCCGCAAAGTGGCACTAAGCAGGCTAGACCAGTTACTAGAACAAAGGAAGCGATCCAATCTAACTTGAATCAAGTCTTCACCCATTCATTTATTGGACCAAGTAAAAGCTTGGCCCAACAAGTCTATATCAATCAGGCCCATAGAACTCAAAAAGTTAACTAGATCAGTCATGCTGTCAGAGTAGTCGATCAAACCACCACTTTTCTCTGAGGGAAATAGGGGGAGTTGAAGTCCCCAGTCACTAGCCAGCGAAAACCACTGTTGTTTTTTATCTAGTCAACAAGAGACAACCATAGAGCTAATCTAGTATTCCTTTGGTTGGGCACATAAACATTGATAAGCGACCAAGAGCTGCCTAGGAAGGTAAAAGAGACACCGACACTATTCTGGCAGCATAATAGCTCAATGCCTTTTAATCTAGAAGGGTTCCAGAGCACCGCTAGACCTCCAAAGGCCCCTTCAGCATCACCATAAAAGTAGGCCCCAGGCCATAAATACTTAGCAATATTATCAAAAATAGCTTTTTTCATTTTGGTTTCTTATAGGAGTAAGACATCTATCTTATGTTCAAGAATATAGTTCTTTAAAGAAAGTTGCTTATGGGAGCTATTCATCCCACACATATTCCAAGACATGACCTTCATTTTTGACCTTTCTTAGAGGACACTTCCAATGTCCTTTGTTTTCCCAAGGCAATCTCATTTGCGGTTTCTCTTAATCTCGTGGATCTATGGCTTGGAGTCACCTCCCACATCATCTTTTTTCTTCCTCCTTTTTTTCTTCAAATTTATCTAGTTCTCCTCATCGGCAACAAACTCATGTTTCAAATCCTACGAGATGAAAGCAAACACCTCACCTATGCCCAGATCCTCCCATATTTCACCCTCTTCACCAACAGTCTCACTAGTTCCTACTGAGGCCACCTCCAACAACACACCACTAGTAAGGACCTCATCCCCAAAAGCCATGCTAGGAGTAGGATTACCTACTTCTAACACATTAACACAAGCCATATTCTTAGCTAAGGACAAATTAGCAAGACCCTTTGTCGGATCAATCCTGGTCACAGACTTAGGGATAGCAACACCAGGATTAGGAAATTCTTCGTTGGCCACTAACTTAGGCAAAGGAGTCTCAAAGCTAGGAATGTCAGAGAAAGTTGTCGAAGATGCAGAACCATCTTTAGATGGGTCTTCAATACTAGGAGGAGAACCAGAAGGAGCAACAGAGTCTCCCTTGTTAGGATCCTTATTAAAGGATGACTTACAGTAAAAAATAAGGTGCCTAGGTTTGGCACACTTCTGACATTATACCACAACATTTTCATAGCAAACAGGTTGAACCCAGGACCCGAATTTAGAGTAGAGCTTAACAGAGTTAGGCAGAAATTTGTTCACACAAATATTCACGTAGAAGCAGGCAAACACTAACCTGGACTTCGATCTATTAATGGAGTCGAAAGTGATGAATTTTCCCAAGGAATCACCAATGCTCTTAAATATTGATTCATCCCAGTATTCCACCAGCAACCTAGGAAGGCTAATCCAAACCGAAGTCGACTTATTGAGGTCCATGTCAGGGTTAAACCCCGGCTTCCAATGACATAAAGCCAAACTATGTTTACCATAAAACCAAGGTCTTGAAGACATAATAGATATCAGATCTTCAAACGTCGTGAACTTGAAGAGGAAAATCCCACCATACATAACACAGATCTCCACACTTCCTTTGAGTCACCACTTAACAACAACCCATTTCTTGACCATATCCATAATAGGGCAGAAAGAGAGAAACCTACCCACTACTACATTCTCCATGGATGAGAGAATCCTATCGTTGACCGAATCAAAAATAGAAAAGTTTGTTCCAGACACAATAACCTCATCCCCATGAGGAGGAGGAGGGAGAGAGCTATGTTTACTATTGGTTAGAATATCTTTCCACCCAAGGGATTAAGGAGGAATCACAATCGTCAACACTTCAACCGAAGACATAAGAGGCACCAAAAGATCCGTAGTCAAAAGACTTCTCCCACCAGGAGTGTCTCCCGAGGGACACAAGTTCGCATGAGACAAGGCTAGGCTCGGGTCAGGGATGGGCAGAGGGGGACCATGGGGTACCCCCAGGGAAAAATCCACCATCCATGCAAGATGTTCAAACGCAGGCAGAGGATGGGGAGAGCAGGAAAAAATTAAGTAGGTGAGTAGGTCCTATTGCCCTACCAACCTTTCACGAGATTTTATGTTTGCCTTGCTTGAAAAAAGGAAATGTTAATAGTGATTTTCTTTTTTAAAATGAAATAGGAATGGTTATGTATAATAAAAGAGTAGAGGTTTTTAAATATAAAATCTTTTAGAAAATAATTAAATTGTTTTAGAGAATAAAAGAAATAAAATTTTATTTGGAGTAAATTGATTTAAAATATATATTTTTTTATTTTTCATTATTTGGGAGGATGATAGTGTAGTTGTAAGAATATTCATGAAATTATATAGATTTTTAGTTAATTGTGAAAATATCTGAGACATAAAGATGACAAGATATAGAAGTGACAAACATTTGGAGAAGTATTAAAATATAAGTGAATTGGTAAAAAAAAAGTTATATTAGAGTTCATGGATCTAAAAGAAGTGACCCTAAGACACACTAGGATGTAATAAATATTTTTCATACTCTATCTCTCTTGATATGGTGTATGTGTAATAATAAAAATTATATATTAAGAACAAACAAATTATACATCTAATTAAGTTGAACGAAAATGAAGAAGGCTATAGGAAACTTACTTGTGTGTGTGTGTGTGTTCATTGTCACGGGGTTGAGGTGACTGAACTTTTTTTTTCTTCAAGATTTTCAATCCTCGTGCGACACTAATAAACCATACTCACGGCTCCCTCTTTGGACGAGCCCTTTTAGAGTTGGAACGCCCTATTGGTGTAGGTGCGCCTCTCCAACCAGTTGCATCCCCTTATATCCTCCCCCACTCTAAATCAGGAGACGTCCCTGACATCGACACCACTATCCCAGACACTGATGCGAAGGTACCCACTTCTGCTCTGAGTAGTTAAGAGGGAGTGGTGGAATCCTAATGATGTATCCGAAAGGGTTGGAAATATTTGTACCATAATGTTGTTTTAAGTTTTATAAAAAATTCATAATGGTGTTTTAAAAATAGTTATAACAGAAGCATGAGTCAGCCATTACCATAGTTAGTTGTAAGGGAGCTGATATTTATAGTCATTGTAATTGAAGAACAAACAAAACATACATCTAATTAAGTCGAATGTAAATGAAGAAGGCTATAAGAAACTTATGTATCTATCTATCTATGCAATATATATATATATAGTATCAAAAAGGGTTGAAAATATTTTCACCATAATATTGTTTGAAGTTATATATAACTATCATAACAATATTTCAAAAATAGGTGTTAGCCATTATCACAATTAGCTATAAGGGAGAGGGGCCGATATTGCATTGGGGTTGCGTCATGGGTATATTAGGTGACAAGTGTAGGTGGAATGATACGTATGTATGGAACAATTTCTAAAGATTATCATGATACGTATGAGCAATATACTTTTCATCCAAAACCCATAAATGCAATTTATTTATATGTAAATGAAGGCATATGAAACATCAATTTCTATATCCAAACCCGTATGAAGTAATTCATTTAAATGTAAATGAACAAGGCATATAAAACATCAATTTCTATATCTCTACATAAATAAAAGCAAAGCAGTAGGTTTCAGACATACTGTGGAAGCTAAAGGAGGTGGGTGCTTTGCTTTGGAGGAGCTAATTCTCAAATAGGTGTCTCAAGCAGAAACTCAAAAATTTGAAATGGTCAATAGGTAGCTTGTATCACACAATTATGGTCTCTTGTATAAATAATTAGGTTGTAAGAATTTGAATAGGTACATGCAAGTGGAGAAATTTGAATTTTGGGAGGGAATTTGATCTTGCATTGAAAAAATTAATGGCAGAAGTGATATGAAATGGGTACGTAGAAAATCTAGTTGGTGATTCGAAAAAATATTTAAAAAATTTGTAATTGTTGATTGTTTTATTTTTATTTTTTGATTAATTTAATTTCAAGTTTAATTGTAAAAAATGGTTGATATAATTACTTTTTTTTTTTGTAAAATTGTTCCTTTTTTTCATTTTTGAGGTAAATTTTAAAAAAGATCGGTGTATATGGACATGGTGGAATCAATAGCTTGTCAAAAAGGGATGAATAATGGAACATGTTTTATTGTAATATGTTAAAATGTATTTCCAAATTGGTCAATTGACAATGGATTCTAGACATATCAACTCACTTTTAATGCATGTCAACTCATATTTAATGCAATAGAACATAATATATATCTATTTGCATTAACCTATTGGGAAGGTGGCAAACAATATTTATATTATGAAAATAAATATATCTATTTGCATTCATCTAATTTTAGGAAGGTGGTAAATAAATTCTGTAGGACATAATATGTATTTGACATGGATCTGTCCTATCATATTAATACAAATATTTGAAAAAAATTGATTCTTTTATTGTTAATAAGTGAGGCCGAAGCTGTCATCTTCTATACCCATGACACAACCGCACCCACGATAGGCTCCACTCTCTTAATACATTGGGGGTTTGGAAAAGTTTTAAAACCTCCATCGGAGATCACATTAGTTATGAGAACTACTGTAAAGCGTGATGCTCTGTTCTTAGCAAATAATAAGGTCAAGGGAGCATGAAATTTTTCTAGTTCCTGAACTCACGTCAGCACCCGATGAAGTTGTGTGCGAACCATAGGAGGGCCTGCCATGCATTTTGAAACATTATGTTAAAGCATAGAGACGCTTAGGGTCGCCATGATTTCCAGGCAATGCATAAAATGGATTTGTGAAGGCGTTGGTAAAGGCATAGAGTCGTGGTTTTATGGGTGGATTACAAGTTCTCAACACATCAATGATTTGTGACCTAATTGTCTACCGCCACAACTTTTGTCGCGTCCTCCCTACTCTACGCCACTATGGAAGCCTCGAAACTATCAAAGGATAATGGAAGGGTTTCATTGTTGCAGCTAATAGGCAGCACAATGCAGGAAAATTGGTTTATGTGACTAACCCTTTAATAATGCTCACGGTGTGAAACATTCTATGAATGAACATGTTGGAAATAATTTGGTTCCTGGACTACTAGTAATAGAGATACTTCTGGCTTACTCTTCTACAAAAAGATGACCAAAGAATTTAGATATTAGACCTGTCACCAAAAATTAGATTATTGAAGCTAGAAGTGTACAATAGGGTATTTCAAGCTCAAATGCAAAGCAAGTACTCTTTCGGGAGAAATCATCCAAATCAACAGATGGTTTTAGGAAAAAGCTACCTATTTCAAGAGCCTTGCCTAGAAATCATGTGAGTATTGGTCATAATAGTGGAAAATCTTCAACTGCTACACTGTCCCATTCACCAAGGTTGCATGCAAGGATGCAATCATCAAAAAGCAGATTCGCTTCTGTCAACAGTTTAACCTCTGATTCTTCACCATGTACTTCTGCAAATAACAATATAGCCTCACATGTGTCATCTGCTTTGCTAGAAAAGGTGACATTATCATCAAAGTTGGTAGATTAGTTGAAGAAAATTCAGTTGCTGTCCCAGGTCATGTGGTCACAAACATCATTAAAGAAGAATGTGACTCTACAATATGTTCATAGTTGTGACAACATAGGAGGACATGTTGGAGGATATACCATTTTGAATTAAGCTGGAGCACATTAGGATCTGACCAAGATTATCTTGCACAAATCCTATCATTTGAATATCAATTTTCCTTAACAGCTTTGGATGCTTCTCTTCACCATGCAATTGTTACAAATGAGTGGGCAGAACGAATTAAGAGGCACTACCAATATAGGATGTGAAACATCTAGATCATCATCATCTATATGTACCTCAAACAGTCACCTCACAAGTTCTTTGTAGTGAATCATTAGCGAGTTTGGGCAACGAGCTAGGCTCACCTTTGTCTGTAGCATCAAAAAGTTTATGGGGAAAAATATCTGATTGATGATGATACAGGTGAGCTTAAAGGTACATCTTCACTAAAATAATTTGTAGTAAGAGAGAGTGGAGAGACTGTTCTATACAATATGAATGGAACAAAATCCTCGTGAGTTCTTTCTGGGCTTCATGCTTGTTGGGATCTTTCAGTGACAATTGTTAGAGCACTTTTGGAATACAAAGAGGTGAAAACTTGCATTAGCATTAGTAGTTGTTACTATCTATTATCAAAACGAGGTGATGATAAAAAACTTCTTCATCATGGATTTCCAATGAGTAAGAGAGAAACTACAAATGAATATCCAATCTTAATTTATGGGATATAGAGGTCATTTTTGGCTCAAAAAGTTATCAAAACAACCTTCAATTGGCTAGATTTGGTTGCAATGATAGAAATTTTTGAGGTTTTCAATTTTAAAAATAAACAAAAATGGGCTCAATTAGGTTCCTAGATCAAAACTGTGGCTTCTAAAAATTAGGCCTTCCACATCATAAATGTAAGAACATATTTGACACATAAGATAGTTGTAAGAGGGAGTTACACATGTTGACCAAGAAGATTAACCAACCTATGACATGTCATTATGAATTTCATAAAGCTTCTTTAGAGGGTTTGAATAAGACAAATTGTAGTGCTTAAGTTGGGGAGATAACTACATGTTATGGTATATTATTATAGGACTTGTCTTGGAATTTGGGTGTTAGAATTTGACTAGGGGATTTTAGTGCCACTTTTTGGTGTATTAGTTCATGGTTTTGTAATTCCTCTTTAGTGGTTTCATGGATTGGTTTCTCTATTTATTGAACACTTGGGATGGGCTTTGCATAGTGATTTTATAGTTATTCTCATGTTGTCAATATTAGTCCAAATACGAGTTGGTGTTGTCTCCGATGCAGGCTCCTTGCCTTGTTATATTGTAGTCAGACTTGTTGAATAATGCATTGGCTTAGAGTTTGGATGCTAGATTTTTCTCAAAAGAGTTTCCCACGATACACATTGTGTTATGGTGTGGTTTTATTATGTTGTTTATTTCTTAAAAGTTATTTTAGATTACATTTTATGTGCGTCTCTCCTCTTAGATCGGTGTATGAAACATTTCCACATCCTAACTTCCTTTCACTCTACACATAGGCCTTAGGGATCTAGGGAACACATTTAGATAGTTAGGGAATCTAAAAGAGCACCCATCACATAAATAATTGTCTAACATTGTTGCAACAACTTACACCTTACCCCTAGTGCTTATTCACACACACCTATAGTATATTTTTCAACCAATAGTTGAATCCATTTGGGGTTTTGATTGAGGAAAATCCCCAAATGTGCCTTAGGCACTTTCCCATTTTTAGATATTCTAAGTGAAGGAGTAACTGTAGGTGAATCTATTAGTACTGGCAAGTTTTTATCATATTTAGAAAACATCACCATGCCTATATGACACACATGTACTTGAATGGATAAGAACATACCCATACATATAGGTGTGCATGATACTACACATTACTACATGTGATCCCTGTGGCAACATAGTGCCAAAAGGTAGAAAATATAACTTACTCGCAATAGTTTTACATTCTTCCCTGCCTCTTTCTAGCTATTAGAATGCAAATAACAAACATGCTCTCTTTCCCTTCTTCATTTTACACATTGTATTTATAGTACAATCCCAATCCCAACTTAATGTCCTTTCCAATTAGAAAATGAAAAGGTCAATTTATCATTATATTTATTGTTCTAGTTTAGGTTCTCTGAAAAAAATCACATAAATAATTTAAACATAGATGAGGTTTTCTATCTATTTACAATCAACAAGCAAGTCCTTGATCAAAATATGCAAATATCCACCATTACTTGTTGATTTGTTAACAAGGAGAATCTTCCTCACACTTGGTTGTCAACAATGGACATAAACCTTAGTTAATTGAGAGCATACATGACTGAAATTTGTTAGAATATAAAAAGCAATGAAACAAAGAATAATAAGAATAAAACATTGTAGAAGAAGATATATAAACCCTAGAGAAACCCACTTTAAGGGAAAATTCTAACCAAAAGGTGGTGAACACTTAAGTACTTCAAACTAGAAAAAATAAGAGTTTTAAGATGCATCAACATGTAAAAAGAACATGTGCATCGTTGGTCTTTGAACTCTTAGTTCAAACAACTTATCCTTAAAAACACTCTTTGATCTCTTCCCTACCTCTAACTTATGACAATCCCTAAACTTAGATAATTACAAACAAAAATTCTTACAACTCTCAACTATGCATAAATTACATTTAAGATTATCCATTCAACCTTTACAATGTATAGTTATAGTTTTACTAGCCATAGAAATCCACTAAATATCTAAAAGATCAAGAAAATGAAGACAAAACCATGGGATGCCAAGACAAAATCTCCTCATTTGCGAAGCAAAGATTTCACAATCTCTCCAATGATCAAGTAATCTTCTTGACAATTCCATAAGTTAGAGAGTTTGAAATTAGCACTTTGATAACCTTTTTGACCTTTCAAGAGATGTAACTTTTGCATACAGACTTGAAATGGGTTGATGTTTTTTTTAATTCACTTCAAAAATACAATCAATTACCTTAGGTTCTTTGAATTTATTAATAGAGATATTAGATTTATTTTTACCCTTCTTACCTTATTTGTGAGGGTTCTTTTCCAAATGTATTTTCAATAAGAAGACTCTACATAACCATCCTTAGCACCATGTGCACAATGAATTACAAATTTCTTCAAGATAATGAGGAGTGCATGCTTTAGTTAAGTTTACTAGTTTGGAAAGAAAAACAAATCTATAAAGATGGCTATGAAGACCTCCTATGTATTTCATTAGACTTTAATCTTATACATCTTTTTTACATCTAAATGGCTCTTCTACATACTTAACAATTATAAGCTCGTACATTTTGATGATCTTTTTGCTTTAAGAATTGTCACTCCATACATTTCTCTTCTATGTGATAAAGATCGACTTGTTTCTTGATTAACTTTTTACATTGTTTCCAAGAATTTAGGAGCTTGTTTCTTTAATGTTGTTGAATATAAGAGACTCTCAAACCAAGTTAGACTATACTTTGTCAATTAGCAAAAAAAAGTATTTTGTTCTAAGGTAAGAGAATGCATGTTAAATTATACCTCCAATTAGACCAACAAATGATCGAGATTCTCAACATTCACATCACCTTTGAATGATGGAATCTTGGTGTTAGTCTCCTCTTTGTATAGAGGTTATTTGGAAAGCTCTTATCACCCTTTGAAAACTCTCCATTCATCAGAATTAAGCGTTTCACCATCCAATCTCTCCATATGGTTCTCCATTGATTAAAGCAGACTTGTTATGGTATTCTTCATCTTACAAAATATTTTTTCAGCATCTAAATTACCTCCTTCACCTTCCATTATTCTCAACTTTTCCTACCACATATAAGATTCTATATAAAATCTTCTTTCCACATGACCATGTTGTGGGCATGACCCTACAAAACACTCAAATTTCCTTTTATACCCCTTAATCCATTAATAGGGAGGATATTTCTCACTTGTTCATCAACCATGGATATAAATCTTAGCTAATTGAGAGCATACGTAGCAGAACTTTGTTAAGCATATAAAAAGCAACGAAATGAAGCGTAAAGAGAACAAAACACCATCCAAGAAGACTCATATGCACTAGAGAAACCCACTTCCGAAAGCTCCAACTAAAGGGCAAGCAAACACTCACTTAAGTACTTCAAAGTGGCAAATTCCAGAGTTGTAAGCCACACAGCATGTACACTGTTGGTCTTAGCTCAAACAACCCCTAATAACACCCTCAAATCTCTTTCCTATCTCTACTCTTTCGACATTCCCAAAACGTAGAGAATAAAACGTTTATTCTCTATGGAACGCTCAACTATGCATAAAACGCATCCAAGATTATGCATCTGACCTTTGCACTATATATTAATAGGCTTAAAAGCCATAATAAAAATCCCTTGGAAACTTAGAAGACTGAGAAGATTAACTGAAAAGTGGAATCTCATGGAACGCTCAACAACTGTCAGACGAAATTTCCTCTTTTGCCAAGCAAAGATTGCGTAATCTCCCTGCCAATTGCATAATCTCCCAACAATTCTCTTAGTGAAGATTTTTTTGTCGTCATTTTGGCAGTCTCTTTTGCCCGTCTTCCAAGAGCCATAATTTTTGCATACGGACTCGAAATAGAATGCTATTTGTTTTCTAATTTCATTGTTTTTTTGAGGAATTTAAATATGCAATAATATTCGGAGTTTGATTGCTACTAGAGGCCTGTTTTTAGACCTCTGTTTTGGCCCTATGACATAAGTCTTCTCTTTGCCATAAAATACAAAAACCGAATTCTTTGCAAATCACCTTCACAAAAATTCCAAATATTTCCTCGTTATTTCCAATCTTATGTATATTTCCTACTTAGAAAAAATTCTCCCCATCTCCAGCATAACTGCAGTCTTTTAGCATAATTCCTCAATCACAGATTAAATTATCAGACCACTAAAATAAGAAAAACATAACAATATTTTGGAACTTCGTGGTGTTTTTTTTATATAAAAGCGAAGTGGTGCATTTTAAATAATAGCTGCCAATATTTCCTCTTTTAGCATTATAAAGTCGACATTAAAATTTTATTGAAATTCGCAATTAAGTAATATCTTAGTGTTGTGACGACATTTTTAGAAACGATTCTGGTATTCTAATTGGTCAAAAATAATAATTTTAAACTAATTTGTAGGCTATCATAGAAATACTGTCTTAATGACATATTGGCAATGGAGAGGAGAGCAAGTCAACAAAAGGTTCAAAAGTAGGACAAGGTGTTTTCAATCATGAGAAAAGCTATTATGCACCTCCTTTCGTTTAATCAATGGAGATTGAACTTTGTACATAATGCCTATGGAGTTGGTTTGCCATGAACGCAGAATTTCTATTTTTGTAAAATCCTGAATAACTTACGCATGTCTAACTATTCTTTTGCTAAGATTTTGTATTGTAGAATCAACACTTACACTTGAACTGATGGGAATGTTTCAAGACTTATAGGGGTTGATGGTAGGAATTGGTTGGGACAAGATGTAATACAAGGAAGAAAATCTCTTCGTGGGAAAAAAATTCTGTTAAAATGGTAGGTCTTGTTGTGACCTTTTCACAACATCGCCCCATTGCAAATGGGGACACCCTTTGTTTTTGCTTTTTTGGTTTTTGCCTTGGTGTCGCAACTATTAATTACCATGTTTCTTTTACAATGAGGAGTTAGAGTTTTTGAGGGGTCACTCGAGCCAAATAGAGAATTTGAGCCTGAATCAGTGCACAAACATCATCAGAATGCTTAGAAGGCCTAGAAGACGAGGATCGCCTGTCGTTTGAGTCAATTCTAACGCCTACTTTTTGGGGATTTTTACTCTGGCCCCCTATTTTTTAGGGACTTTATTTTTGGCACTTTTGGCCTATTTTGGACTTCCTATTTTTTAGGGGCTATTTTTGGAAAGTTGCTATTTTTGGAAAAGTTTCTATTTTGGGCAAGGTTTCCATATTTGGAGAGGGCCCAGATTTCAAAAAATCAGTTAGAAGTCCCAAAAAATCAATGGAACATCACGAAAATCACACATGGTGAAAGCAACCATCATGAAATTCATGGCAAAATTTGCCTAAGTATGGAAAATGGCGCCCAAGGTAATGGCTTGAGACACTAGCAAGTTCGCCATGAAGAAATGGAAAGGTGTTCAGAAGGTTCGCCATGGAGAAGATGGCATGGACTTAAGCCAAGTCCGCCCACTCAAGATGACAATGGCTTGGCACAAGGTAAAGTCCACCCATGTTGGATGGCATGAAGCAAGCCAAGTCCGCCCCAAGCTAAGAAGCAATGGCATGAGTATATGGCAAGTTCGCCATAGAAAGAATATGCAATGGCATGAGATAGAGGAAGTCCGCCCAGCACAAGAGGTTTGGATGGAATGACATAAGGCCAAGTCCACCCATGTTGGAATGTGAGATGGCTTGATCATAAGCTAAGTCCGCCCACTCAAGAAAAGATGGCATAACACCTTACCAAGTCCGCTCAAGGAAAGTTGCCTTGATCATAAGCCAAGTCCGCCCAACAGATGAAGACATGGCACAAAGTAGTGGAAAGTCCACCCTACCATGGCAAGTAGTTGGTGAAGTTCACCTAGCTTGGAAGAAGGCAAAAAATTAAAAATTTGGCTAAGTATAAGTGCCTTGCCTATGTAATGTTACCTTGGGGAGAAAAATTTCATGAAATTGACTAAGTATTTGATGCCTCGGAAAATGAAATTTGAATTTTGGCCAAGTGTAAAAGGAAAATACATGTGGAAAAGAAGTTCCAAGTCCGCCATGTCAAAATGAGAATGGCAAGAACTTCTTTAAGTCTGCCCTTGCAGTATGGAAAGAAGATTCCAAAGTCCGAAATTGCTCAGTGGATGGATGGCACAAGCATGAGAAAGTCTGACTTTGCCCAAGCATAGCATGTTCAAACCTTTATAAGGCACGTCCAAGGCAAAATAAAGTCCGACCTAGGCCTAGAGAAGAAAATGTCTTGAGCATCATGAAGTCTGACTTTGATTGAAGAAAAGTGTCCAAGCTCATATGAAGTTTGCCGAGGAAATGGCAAAGCACATGCAAAGTCCGACTTAGCTCAAGTAAGGATGTCTAAACTACTGTCAAATCCGCCTACGGATGAAGATGCCTAAGCACAAGACAAGTCTGACCCAAAGAAGGTTGGCATGTCAAAGGCAATCCAAAGTCCGCCCAACAAGAAAAATGTCTAATTATTGTCCAAATCCGCCCAAGAGTGAAGAGGTATGGATGGCACAAAAGAAGCCAAGTCCGCCAAGCCTTGGCAAGAAACAAGCAAAGTCTGACTTTGTCAAGTATATAAATGTCTTAAGCATGGTAAAGTCTGCCTTGGCCAAAAGAAAGATGTCCAAATCTTGATGAAATCCGCCCGGCCAAGGAAACTCAAAAAATTGGCTAAGTAAAAAAATTCAAAAATTGGAAAGGCACAAGTGAAGTTCGACCTCCCTCAGCAAGGAATGTCCAAAGTTACATAAAGTCTGACCTTGGCATAAAGAGTGGATGGTGAGACCAAAGTGAAGTTCGCCCAAGGAAAGAAATTCAAAAAATTGGCTAAGTGTTGGAAAGAAAACAAGAGGAATGAAGAGGAGAATGAAGAGGAAGTCAATAAAATCCTTGTCGAAGGATGGAATTTTCCCTACATAGCACAAGCCAAATTCAAAATTGAAGACAAATCCATAGGCAAAGTTCACTCGAAATCTTGGCCAAAATGTTGAATAATCCACACGAAGGTGTTACAAAATGAAATTGAATAGCCAAAATTTGGCAAGTATGGGATACTCTTCACAGAGAAAGTTCCAATTTCCTCCATTGTGGCAAAAGCACAGGGGAGTTCCTCTCCAAATTCAAAGCACTTGAAGGAATTTAAGAGCAATCTGGAAAGAAAGATTTAATAACTTTAGTTTAAACATGTGCTCCAAGGCGAGACTTCCAATACAGGTGAGAAGAAGAAGCCAAAGTCGCAAAAGGAAGCCAAGATCAAAGCTAGGAAGAAACCAGCACAAAGGACAGAGTCATTGGCAAAGAAAAATATTCTAAGGCAAGCACATGGAACAAGACCAAAGTGACCAAGGAAGACCTCCAACACACTAAGGTGGCGCCTCGTCATCTTCCAACCAATCAAATTATTCCAAATCAACATGCAACAACTTTCTATTTTATTGTTGGTTCATATTTAGCAAAAAGGACAAATGTCCTCGATTGTAATTTTCTCATTGGTCAAGGAGTTAGTTAGGACAAACCCTAATTAGGGTTTTATTTTGTAATCTCGGTCGTTGATCCTAAATCAATCTTGGCCATTGAATTGTAATTGGGGAGCCTATAAATTGAGCTCACCCCCTAATTTGTAAAGCATGGGAGCATGTTGCAAAACATGTTGAGATAAGTAATTGTTGTGTACGACTGCTAAAGTAATAAGTAATGCATGCATTGTTTTGATGGTGATTACTTCTCTTATTTTGGCGTGGTTCTTATCCCTCATCATAGTTTAGATTTTATTTCATGTATGTTAGACAAATGCAAGATCTGATAAGTATTGATTTATGGTGAGACTTTTGCTCATACTTTCTTTGAATGGATGATTTTCATTCAATGCGTAAAGTTAGCCTGAGCTTACTTTGTGCATGCTTAACTTCTGTTTGGATAAATATTGTTCGATTTGATGGTAGTTATTCATGACGTGAAAATCATAAGCACACTCCCTTGAAGATTGCACCCACTTTGTGTAGTTGTCGTTGAGCGTGGCGAAGCAAAGAGTGGTTATTGGTTTCACCAAGTCAATACCGTCTCTTGAATTCTTAGGAAGTAGACTAGAAATTCTAAACCCTAATCTCTTTTTTTAGTTTGTTTGATCCAAAACCCAAACAATAGAGCTTCATTGCCTAAACTTTCATTGTGAATTGAACCAGCCTAGCATAAGTCCCTTTGTGTTACCAGCATATCACAACAACCATTGAGCTTATCCGCACGTCAATACTTGACATAGAGAACCTTGGAATCGCCATATGATCTTCTCACAATCTTAGCATACGCGGTGGTTTTTCAAGAGAGGATAGGGTGTCTTTGGGCATTTTATTCTGATGTTTGGTGTGTCACAAAACACGCATCAACAGGTATTAGATGGTATATAGCCAACTATCTTAAGCTTGTTGCATCTTCTTTAACATCTATTCTTATATTTTACATTTCTTGAAAGATCCGTAGGCCAAAATTTTCAGTGCAATTATTCACCAATTCATATTACAAATGTAACTGCATACATTGTATAGCATCATCACATTAAGGAAAGTCTATTCAATCCTCTTCTGATATCGAGTGGTCCATTGGTGGGAAGAATAATTTTTACCAAACCCCTAATAATCCAAGTAAAGGGGCACAAGGCATTTCTATAAATTTTTAAAACTCATAGTGTACAAGGAATACCCTCCGAATGTTATGTGATATTTACTTGAAAATTAAGCAACATGATACCGCAGCTCCTTTCTCATCAAGAGGGAGAATGCAATTTTCCCTTTGTTGATTTGTGATGCTACCTTACAAGGAATTGTTGGACATCACGTTCAGTAGCATGCCTTCAGTCAAGCCAAGTATTCCTCTTTATTCTCAAGTAATTGTTTGATAACCCAGAGGTTGTGTGTCATTATTGTTCTGTATTGTTGTTTGTGTTCTAGATGGGATCCATGGAAACAGCCGCCCTAGCTCCTTCTCTATAACTGCAGGTAACGCAACTTTATCACCAATACCATATTTCGCTCTATTGACTGCTTCTCTCAAGTCTGCAACAGTAACAACAGTGTTTCCTACAAAGCACCAATATGGTAATGTTAGCTTTAAATCTCAATACCATTAACAAGCACAGTAAAACAAAAGCAAACAAATATCACATAAGGATACCTTATCACTAGTAAATAATTAACTGGAAGTTAGCCGAGAAATATCCTAGATGTAGATACCTAGAATATTAGAAAATAAATATGATCCAATTTCAGATAGCCAACACAAGCACCAAACAATTTTGCAACTTTGTTTACAGCATTCCTAGCACCACTGAATGTCAAAAACTACTATAGTTCTATCATTTGCAACTTACTCCCATGTAGTGTTCGAGAGTAAAAAACATGTAATAGTCAGCTACCATTGTTAAATAAAAAACTGTCTACTAGCAACCTTTCTCATGTCATCAATTAGGAACGCAGATTGAAA
>VDFB02179620.1:0-12760 GCA_007258455.2 Sequoia sempervirens
TGGATCTTTCTAGAATATGGAACAATAAAATCATATGCAAATGCCATGGTTGGTGAGAACTCTCTAGAATGGTCGGTGGGAGAAGTTTCTATGTTAAATGTTATTTGAAATCTGCATACGTTAGGTGGAGGCTTGGGTAGGTCAGTGATAGTAGTTGGTAGAGTGCAGGGATGTTCTAGCAAATCTTGTGTACAAAGATGTTGATGTCTTCCAACCAGTCATTATGTTCAAAGATTTGTTGAAGATTTGCCGTCACATCTTCAATTAATCTCTGTTTTTAAACTATAAACAGTGTGGTGTCTTAGTTAATACTATAGTATATCAAAATATTACATTTATGCTGATTCAAATTTACATAAAAACCTGAATCCATTTTTCAGTGATGAACAATACCATATCATAATATTAAGAATATCAAAAAAATATTACAATTACAGTAGTTGAAATATCTTGTTAGGGTGAATGGAATGGTACATAGCTCCTTCCTTTAAAGATATGTATAAGCTATTCGTCGCATGGCCAACACATATGCTTGTACCAATGAAACCACTCTTTTCCTAGGTTAATTTTATCAAACTTATATAAGCAAGTATAAATCAATTTGAATTTTATTCAATTTATAAAAGTAAGTATAAATCAATTTAGATTAGTTAATGAATAATTTTTTATGGTAAATGTTAAAATATAGGAAGATAAAATGATAAATAAAGATATTTAATTTTGAGTCTAATGATGAATAAAGTTTGATATGGCATCAAGAATTTGAAATCGATTATCTTAAAAAGAGTATAAACAAGATTTCTGTTATACTTTATTCACTCTTGATACCTTTGCTATCTAAAATTGGTGATATTTAAAAATACAAACTAATCATATTCAAAAATATCTTTGAAGGATTGTTATTATGTTGCAAGGAGACATATTCACGTAGGTTAACCCTAAAAAAAATTATGTGAAAGATCAAAGACAATAGATCTTAACAAAGTGGATAGTTGTAAGAAAAGAGTGCACATGTGCATGACATATTTTCAAGTCACATGTGCATACACTAAATGTTCGTGATTTTGACATTAACGTCATTTGCAAGCTGCAAGTCATAGAAGCATATATGCAATTCACAATTTTATGATGTTTGCATAGGGAATGTAGTGTTTCACAATATTTTTTGTATAAGCCATATGAGTTTGTGGAGTTGTAAAACATTGAGCATGCATGGAATATTTGTAAGATTGCAAGAAAACTTCACAATTTTATAATATTTTTGAAAACTTTCTCAAACTTAACTTTAAACTTAAAATTTTTAATCAAGATCTATTATACATATTCATAATCAAACTTCAAGAAGACCATTTACACCAATTTATAACTCATTAAAATCCATATTGAAGAACTCAAATTTGACACAGATAACTATACCAAGACATACTTGATGACATAACAAGATCTAAACAAGAGTATGATAGACGAACACAAAATTAAGATAACACCTTCCATCTACTCATCCCTATCAAATTTTAAACCATTTATAATAATCCATCTGCAATGGAAAGTCTATCTTAAGGTGCATCATCTAATTTGTAGATTAGGATTTTATATTCATGCATTCTCTCCTTTTTCTCTATAAATTTAGCCGGATATGAAGGCCAAAATTTACTCGTATAAGATTTCTTCTCAGTAATGTGGAAAATAGTTCTCTCATATTATATAAATTACAAAATCTGAGGGGATCAAGTGCGTTGAAGAAAATCCGAATCTAAAATTAATTATTATTATTTTATATTATTTGTAATTATAAAAAACCACTGCTTTCATTTCTCATATCGACTTTTTTGGTTTGTTTACGGTACGTAATCCTTAACATTGTTGTCATTGTATTTTTTTTAAATACTACATCCTGAGCATAAGATGAATCCGATTCCCCGATTTCTCCATCTTAAAGGTATCTAAGAAATTTATTATTCACCGGTGATTGTGTTGTGATGGGCCAGTAGAGCTTATCGACGATAGTGACAGGGTTGGTTTGTGGGTTTCCATTGATTGCAAATTCACAGCTTTTCCTTTTCTCATAGCATGGAATCCCATTGGACTTGGGATTTTCTTTCTCCTCTACCGCTTTGTGTATAAGCTGAAGAGCAATGCCAGCAAATTGAAATTGGATAGTTGTAAGAAAAGAGTGCAATTATGATATTAGGTTATTTTCAAAGTATACATGTAATCCACAATTTTATGGTGTTTGCATAGAAAATATAGGGTTTCATAATATTTTTTAGAGTTGTAAAACATTTGAGCAATATTTGTGAGATTGTAAGAAAAATGCACAATTTTATTATATTTTTATAAAATATTCTCAAACTTCGTTCGGTTGATTTCCATCCGGAAGGGATTACCAAGTCCAAATAACCCATTTGGGTAGAATTTCTTAAATCCTTAACCTTGCTTTTCGTCCTTTCCTTCAAGACATTGTTGCACAACTTGGCAGAGTCCTATGATGTAAACAAAATTTTGATAAATGAGCCAACCTACGTTCACACCCCCTAGGGCCTGTATTGAAATGGACTTAACTCACCCTTTACCCAACACTATCAAACTAGTTGGACCTGGTTTTGAATTTGACCAATACATCACTTATCTTAATAAACCAAATGCTTTTTTTATTGCCTTAGGGAAGGTCATTTGATTCGTGACTGCGCTTTCCATAAGCCCAAATCATCCCATCCTGTTGCAGACAACCCATCTAGATGATCCCCCAGCTATTGATAAGCTTCAGCCATCTACACTGCCTCCCCGCACATCATACCCCTCTTCACCCACCCAACATAATACTCATCTCACTCACAAGCCCCCTTTCACCCCCTCCCCCATCTCTCCTATTCACTCACCGTTTGCTTCAGAAAGTTTATCTTACCAAGACGCTGATGTGGTATCTCAAGCTAGAGTTTCTAAGAGGATGAAGGAAACTCCTCCTACTAAACATGTGTTTCTCCACCAAATTGTAATCTCTTGCCTTAGACAAGATGCCCTATAAGAAATCTAAACCATAATGACAGCTTTCCTATGAGTCATGATCATATGGCTGAGCCTCTTAAACAAGATCTTATGATAGAAATTCAAAATAGACTACTCTAGAATCAGTTTAATGTGCTACCGTTAGATGAGGAAACCCTCCCTAACTCCTCACAAGGAAGTGCAAAATTAATCTTGGAATGTGCAGGGATTGACCCTCCCTACACACAAATTTCATGTTAAACAAGTTGTCCATAGTAATCAAATTGATGTCTCTATGCTTCAAGAAGTTAAAGTGGGTACTTGAGCCTCACACCCTCCATTTGATTTACATGCCACCTCTTATAACTAGTAGTTTGTCTCTATTTGAGTAAGTGTTTCCATGTGTTTTGGTACTTAATAAGTAGGTAAAACCTGCCACCTATTATTGGTAGCTGGAGGTAATACACTTCTCAAATGTATATACCCAAAGACAGACCAATTTATTTTCTTCTTTGTTAGATCTTGATAAAAATAAATACTTTTTTCTCATAAAAAATGGAAAGAAATAAAAACAAAATGAGATACCTAGATTATAAATTAAGGTGTAGTACTTTTGATGCAATATTTAATGCAAGTTATGAATATCTATGTGATGTAAATAATAATTGATATCCCAAAAATCTAATCCTATACTAGTAACATATGGATTTTTTTGAGGTGGTTGCTTTGGAACAACAAAGGATTTTTTATGAGGTGGTTGCTTCGGAATCACAAGGTCTTGGGGCATCTCCTACGGATGTCTCAAATGGTGGGGCTGAAGAGGCTTCCCCTATTGAGCGAGAGATTGGGTCTCAGGCTATCATCTTTGGTGATAGTGCTACAACAACCATTGAGTCTCAAACTGTCATTTCTAGTGATAGTGCTATGGCGACCACTCCTAGTGGCTTTACAGTTGAGTCCATGTTTGCATGAAGGAATAGTGTTGAAATCTCTAAAACAGTGATTGCAGGCATTCATCTTCAGGAGAATCGTAGGCTGGCCTGGCATGATATGGCAGCGTAAGTGGAAGAAGGATGGATTACTATTAAAGGAAAGAAAGAAAATTCCTTGAGGCTTTCTTTTGACATGATTCTCCGTTCCCACAAGAGTAGTTTTAAATGTAAATCTTGATGGGTCTTGTTTGGGGGATGGTTTTTGGTTGGCTGCAAGTTGTTCTTCTTCCAGCTTTGTCTTTTGGTTGTAAAGGGTTTTGAGTCCCTTCAAAACCTATTTTTACTTGAATCAAAAACATATGGATTTTACATAAATACAAAACCATCTAGGCTCACTTTGAAGCATATGATATGCATGTAAATTGGTAATGATCAAATTATCTAAAAGGGACGATTTTGAAAGAAGGAGATATTAATTATGAAAATTTCATAATGAGGATACTTTTATTCAAGGAATAAATCCACACCCACTATCAAATTTTATGCATATTAATAAGTATATAGGAAGTTGTTCTAGAATATTTTAGATTGGGATAGGTTGAAGGCTTATAGGTTTCAAGTTTTAGGTCAATTTATGCATAAAATAGAAAAAAATTAATAATGATAATATGTTTATCACAATATCAAAAATAAATGTAAAACAAGAGAATAAAAAGATAAGATGTGCACTTTTCTCCTTTAAAATAATATACTCTGGAAATTGTAAATTTAGTGATAGTAAACTTATAAATTTAATAATTTATATTTTATTTCAAAATTCGTTTATTTTACATACCATTGTCATAAAATGAAATTTTGTTATATACATATTTTATAGTTAATAATCTTTCTAGATACTAAATGTCTTGCATGTGAATCTCGTAAAAGATAATATGAATATTTTCATAATGTAAAATGATGCTAACTTCAAACTATACAAATAGCACAAATTATAAACAATCTCTTAATTCACAAATTTTATAAATATAAAATCATTTATAAAATGCCTTAAAGAATTCACAATCATAATAAAATGATGCATGAATATATATATATATATATATATATATATATATATATATACAAAATTCAAATGTTATCTTCTATTATTTTGATTAAAGAATTTTTTAAAACCCACAAATTTTTAAGAATATATGTTTAAAAATATATTTCTTAAAATTGATTCTATTGCTAGAAAATGTAATTCTAAAAATACTTAATTTAGATTCATATTGAATACTAGTGTGAGTATAGATTGAATATCATATTTTCATATTGAATCATAGGGTTGTAGTTCAATTGATTAAGTACAATTGATAACAATGATAATGTGATAAAATCCATCCACCAAGGTTCAAACCCTAGGAGATGATGACACAACCCTCACATGACTTTAAATAACAAGATTCCTTCTTACACATAATTACTTAAATTAAAATACCTATTGATTTGGATTTATACTTACTCATATTATTATAATCTGCTACCATAAAACAAATTAAATATATACTTATATTATTGTAGATTAACTGACCGTTTCACATGAAAAAACTGTATGATTCTCTTCTATTAAAAAACACGCTTACAATGGAGGCGCATCATGCACAATAATGAGTAAAACCTTAAAACAAAATTAACCTTTATATGAAATCCAAGTACAAACGAGGATCGAGCCTCAGCTTATCAACGACAAAGCAAAATAATACAGGAAAACCTCTGAGAAAATAAACGGTGATAAAATAAAATAATATATTTGGTAGAAGATGATGTGGTAAAGACCTTTATTAGTGGACCGTGAGGGCATTGCTTTCAATTCATGAAATCGAGATGCCGCTGAGTGCTTCGACCGAAGCTTGGCTCCTCCATTTTGAGACAAGGAAGCCGCGGGTCTTCCCTCGCATTACATGCACACAAATTTGTTTCTATATTTCTTTGAGATGCCTACCGCATCGCGAACTCTCGATCTCTCAAGATATCATGCCCCGAATCACAAAGCACGGGTGGAAGGTCGAGCAGAGGCAAATGGCATCTTCTATTAGGGGATTGAGAAGGGGTGATCTCTCTCGTTGCTTCCCTACGTAATCTAGTTCGTAAAAGGCACCGGCTACCCAAAGCAAGTTAATCGGGCGAAGTTCTCCTCTCCGATGACGGCGCTACTGGCACGGAGGGATAGAGTAAAATCACCCCTTTGATTTTGATCTCCGGCTCTTTGCGCCGGGCCTACATGCCCATATGAAGCTTAATGTTCCTCCTCGCTTATCGCCTAAACACCTTGAAAAGTCGCTGCAGGAGTCGCTAAACCACGGCTCCGCCGGGATTCGCCGCCACCAAGTAGCTTGGAGCCACCGGCAATGATGCTGTGATGGAATCCTCAGAGGGCGGAAGGAAGGCTGCTCGAGCCAACTCCGTAATTCAAACGATGAGGGTGTCCAACAGGTCGCCCAAGACCGCACGCTACGATGCAATATGGGCGGTCGGTTAAAGACGCAAAACTACCAGCATGGTAGTACAAGATAATGGGTGCTTTAAATAACAAGATTCCCTTACACATAATTACTTAGTCTAAAAATACCTATTGATTTGGATTTATACTTACTCATATTATTATAATCTACCATATAAAAACAAATTAAATATATACTTATATTATTGTAGATTAATCTGACTGTTTCCACATGAAAAAACTTGTAAAAAAATTCTTCTATTAAAAACACGTTTACAATGGAGGAGGCAGATCATGCACAATACGAGTAAAAGCTTAAAACAAAATTAACCTTCATATGAAATCCAAGTACAAACGAGGGTCGAGCCTCAGCATATCAACGACGCAGCTAAATAATCATTGGGAAAATAAACGGTGATAAAATAAAATTATGTATTTGGTAAAAGATGATGTGGTAAAGACCTTTATTAGTGGACTGTGAGGACATTGTTTTCAATTCATGAAATCGGAGATGCTGCGGAGTGCTTCAACTGAGCTTGGCTCCTCCATTTTGGAGACAAGGAAGCCGTGGTCTTCTTCCTCAGACACATGCAAACGAATTTGTTTCCCACATTTCTTGAGATGCTCACTGTACTGCAACTCTCGATCTCTCAGTATATCGTGCCCTGGAATCACAAAAAGCATGGGTGGAAGGTCAGGAGCAGAGGCAGCGGCATCTTCTATTAGGGGATTGGAGAAGGGGTGATCTCTGTTGCTTCCCACAGGCAACGCAAGTCTCCAAAAGGCGTCCGACAGCTCCAAAGTAAGCACTGGCGAGTTCTCCTCCTCCGATGACGTGCGCTTTTCGCCCCCGAAGTACGGATAGAGTAAAATCAGTCCCTTGATTTTGATCTCCCTCTTTGCGCCGGCCGCCCACACGCCCATATGAAGCGCAATGTTCCCTCCTGCGCTATCGCCCGCCAGAAACACCCTGGAAAAGTCGGCGTGTGAGCGCAACCACGGCTCCGCTGATTCCGCCGCCACAGCCTGCAGTTGGAGCCACTGCAGCGATGCGATGGAATCCTCGTAGGCGGTAGGAAGGCGGTGCTCGGGAGCCAACCTGTAATTCACTGAAACGATGAGGGCGCCCAGCGTGGCCGCCCACATCTGGCACGCGCGGTGCAAGGGGGGCGTTGTCGGGTTAAAGACGCAAAATCCGCCCCCATGGTAGTACAGTATTATGGGCGCTTTGCTCGTCGTTTCGGGCGGCAAGTAGAGGCGCGCCCACAATCCAATTTCCTCGTCCATCACGACGTCTTTGTATCCCACATGCTTATACTTAAAATCATCGTTCTCTATAACGGGATAGAAGAAAGTTGAATCGTCTTTCCGAACAACTGATCCGTCACTGTAAAGCTTGATTATACCTTCGAAATCCTCGAGTAGCTCAGCCTCACACTTCTCTGACATTTCTGCTTTCCTCTGCTCGCAAGAGGCAACCGTAAATGGTTTGCATGTACATGGTATTAAATAGAATCTTGTATTCAAAGATGTTGACGTCTTCCAACCAGTCATTATGTTCCAGGTGCACGTGGGTCATTATGTTTAAAGATTTGTTGAAGATTTGCCGTCACATATTCACCTAGTCTTTGTTATTAAACTATAAATTTGTGGTGTCTTAGTTAATACTAATAAATCAAAATATTACATTTATGCTGATAGGAATTTACATAAAACCTGAAGCCGTTTTTTAATGCATAGTGCCATATCATAATATTAATATATAAAAAAATATTACATTTACAATAGTTGAAATATCTTGTCAAGTGAATGGAATGGTACAATTGTTCTTTCCTTTATACATGTATAAGCTAGTTGTTGCATGTCCAACACATCTACTTGTACTATTGAAACTAGTCTTTGCCTAGTTTAATTTCATAAAAAAGTTATAGCAAATGTTAAAGCACGGGAAGATGAAAATGATAAATAAAGATATTTAATTTTGAGTCTAATGATGAATAAAGTTTGATATGGCATCAAGAATTAGAGATCACTAATCTTAAAAAGAGTACAAACAAGATTTCTATTATACTTTATTCACTCTTGGTTTTTTATTTAAATATACAAATTAACGATATTCAAAAATGTCTTTGGAGGATTGTTATTATGTTGCAAGGGGACATATTCACCTAGATCAACTATAGAAAGACTTAAGTAAAACATCAAAAGCAATAGATCTTACCTATACAAATCCTTGTAAGATTTATTTTTAGTTCTAGATTCACTATAGAGCACCAAACAAAAGTGTTCCTCCTCTAAATACAAAAGATTTAGCCCAAAATGATATTTGTTGATGTGTATGTGAACTCCACAATTATAGGATTGTGGGGTTGCAAAATAGGTAAGTAAGTTGAAAATTTTGTTTATGTGCATGTAAAGTCTAAACCCAAACTAAGTAGATAGTTGTAAGAAAAGAGTGCACATGTGCATACACCAAAAGTTTGTGATTTTGATACTAATGTTATTTGCAACACTACAAGTCATAGAAGAATATATGCAATTCACAGTTTTATGATGCTTGCATAAGGAATATAAAATTTCACAATATTTTCTTTATAAGTCATGTGGGTTTGTGGAGTTGTAAAACATGCATGAAATATTTGTAAGAATCCAAGAAAACTCTACAATTCTATAATATTCTTGAAAAATATTTTCAGTGTTAACTTTAAATTTTTAAAATTTTAATCAAAGATTTGTTAGACATATTCATAAATTGAACCGACTTCAAGAGAACCATTTACACCAATTTATAACTCATTAAAATCCATATCGAAGGAGGACTCAAAATTGACATAAATAACTATACCAAGACATACTTCAATAAAATAGCTAGATCCAAACAAGAATATGGTAGAACACAAAATTAAGATAACACCTTTCATCACTACTATTGTGCCTACCCATCCCTTTCAAATTTTAAACCATTTATAATAATCCATCTGCAATGGGAAGTCTATCTTAAGGTGCATCATCTAATTTGTAAATTAGGATTTTATATTCATGCATTCTCTCCTTTTTCTCAAGTTTATCCGGATATGAAGGCCAAATTTACTCGAATAAGATTCCCTCTCAATAATGTTGAAAATACTTTTATTATTTTATATAAATTACAAAATCTGAGGGATCAGGTGGTTGAATATAATCTGAATCTAAAATTAATTATTATTATTTTATATTATTTGTAATTATAAAAAACCACTGCTTTCATTTCTATATATATTATTCTGGTTTCTTACAGTACGTAATCGCTATCATAGTTGTCATTGTAATTTTTAAAAATACTACATCCTGAGCATAAGATGAATCCGATTCCCCGATGTCTCCATCTTAATGGTATCTAAGAGATTTATTATTCACCGGCGATTGTGTTGTGATGGGCCGGCAGACCTTATCGACAACATTGAAAGGGTTGGTTTGTGGGTTTCCATTGATTGGAAATTCACAGCTTTTCCTTTTCTCATAGCATGGAATCCCATTGGACTTGGGATTTTCTTTCTCCTCTACCGCTTTGTAAATAAGCTGAAGAGCAATGCCTGCAAATTGAAATCGGATAGTTGTAAGAAAAGAGTGCACATGTGCATGCACCAAAAGTTTGTGATTCTGACATTAATGTTATTTGCAATGCTGCAAGTCATAGAAGTATATATGCAATTCACACTTTTATGATGCTTGCATGAGGAATATAGGGAATCTGAATGGTTTCGATTCAGGATGATCGAATTCAAACTCTGAAACACTTCCATGGACTTAGATATGACAGTCTGGATTTCTATTGCACTTCATTCGGCCCCGATTCTTTTGCTGCGTAAAATAGGTGGCATTTTAAAGAACAAAATGCATATATTTGAGTTCTAGGACTACTGCGTAATTATTTGTGGACCTCTATTTAGTCTTCCCATCCAAAGTTCAACTGTTTGTTATGGAGACAATGATTTCTAATTGGTGCAGTCAAGGAGTGTAATGCAGAGCCTTCAAGGAGTAGTATGAAGAGAATATGTAGACGGCCAGTAAGTGTTTTAATTGCAATGACAAAGCCTGGTAAGAGAGATTGGATGTATTGGTGGCTTAGTCGGTGACAGGGCATGGATTTGTAAGGGAAACCTGGTTTTGTGGTGTCATGTAAAAAGAAATGTCAAGAGAATTACAATGTCATTGTTGTGTGTAGGAATCCAAGATAAAATCAAGTAGCAAATACATCGTTAATCATTCTAGGTTTTTAATTTATTCCGAGGGATTAAGAGTTAGGTGTTGTAGGTAGTTGGTTAGGAAATAAAGGGATTTTCATGTTTATTCACAAAATTTGGTATCAAGAAGATTTTTTCACCTATATATTCATGATATTCTTCTACAAAGAATTTAATGTTTAAAAGAGGTAGTTACAACAAATTTAATAGAAAATGTCATTAAAATGTCATGATGAGTTATACGATTGTGATATGTGTTCAACACAAGTTGATCAATCTTCTAATGTAAAATTTATTTCATGTTTGTCATTTCATTATTGTTACATCGCCTCTACCCCATCAACCATCTCTCTCTTTTAGGCTATAAATTACAGTGAATTGTTTAAGCTAAGGAAGCAATTTTGTGTGAAGGCTTATGATTTTACATATTGGACCATCCTGGTCTTGAGTTACTATCTGAAGACTATGCTCCTATTGGATGAATATTTTGTTATCAACTAACTAATGACAAAATGGTTATATCAACTATAGTAGGATGAGATAAAATCTCCCCTCTCAAAAAGGAGAGTTTCCCTTCTTATTGCTAACTATAATCAACCAATAACTCACTAAGCTTATTTACACTAAAACTATTCATAGGGTGTTTTCATATCATCTAATTCTCTTATTTTAGAAAAGATGTTCTCTTACAAACTTACAATAACAATCTCGTGATGCTTACAATTTGTAATGAACCACAAACTATTGATTGGAGCAATAATAACCGATACTCAACTTAGTTAAATGAACGAATAACTGAAATGATACTAGTAGCATTAACACCAAGTAACCCGCAAAAGCACAAAATCTTTTGTTGCTTCCTATGTCAATTGGAAAAAGAGAAGGTATGGAATATGATGTAGCCCAAAGTCTTCACGTTACTTTCCAATCATGAACATTAAGACAACTCCAAAGATGATAGTGCAACTCAAAGACTAAAGAATCAGATTTAGAACTCCTAGAATATTTGATTCCACACCACAATTTAATCACATAGACAAGAGAATGTAATAAAAAATACTTAAGAACAATTCCAATGCACCACAAGCTTAATTCAAGACAAAGATTGAATGGAAATATGTTTTCCTTATGTTGATTGAATAGGATTTACACTTTTGAACATAAAGTTTCAATGTACTCCTCAATGCCGTAGTGTTTCACTTGAATAGCTAAAAGTCCATAATTACAAAAGAGCCCCCTTTTATTTATAGAGGGAAGCTACAAGCAAAAATAGGAAATCTACAACTACTTTGACTTATTCAAAGGAAGATTCCAATTTTTCCAAAGCATTTTATCAAAAAGTTTGCTTCCTTGTTGCTATGGCTAAAATCCTAAAATAGGTGCTTCCAAAAAACCTATGGATGCTTGTGGAAAAAATCTATCAAAGCATACTAATAAGCAATAGCATAGAAAAGGCAGCAAACTGTTTGAAAAAAAGCCTCAAAGAAATGTGGTCTCAATGGTGATGGAATGCCATGACAATCCATAGCAATTTGCTTGTCATGGAATTTGTCATGCCATTCCATCACCATGAAACCACATTTCTTTGAGGCATTTTTCAAAGAGTTCACTACCTTGCCTATGCTAACAATTTTCCATACATGTCTATCAAAGATGGAAGAAACAATTCATTTCCTTCCGGGCTATGGCTAAAAGCCTAAAATAGGTGTTTTTTCGAACAAGCTATGGATGCTTAGAAAAAATCTATCATAGCATAATAGTAAGCAATAGCATAGACAAGGGAATGAACTGTTTGAAAAAAATGCCTCAAAGAAATGTGGTCTCATGGTGGTGGAATGCCATGATGGTGTAGGAGCACCCAAGCCCCTTGAGGATCATTTGGAGAGTTAGGAGATGGCAGGGGTCTTGAAGGCCTATAAACCTTTCCAGAGCATCAATTATAGCATTTTGAAGCGTATAATGGCATTTGGCATGGATGAGTGTAATAGGAAGATCAAAAGTCCTAAGGGTCATGATAAGGACCATAGGACCAAATTGACTTGTAAATGGAACAATGATGTTCTAGGAGTTTAAATAGGTATATGATGTTTTAATTAGGTTAAATAAGGTTGAATGATGATATGTGATAGTTTTGGAAG
>VDFB02179622.1:0-15908 GCA_007258455.2 Sequoia sempervirens
GTTTTTGTCCTTTTTATCTTCTACAAAGTGTTTTTCTTGTATTTTCTCTTTTTTGAGAAGTTTTGTCCCACTAAGTTTTTTTTTTTTTTTGTCATTTGTGAGAGATTCCACTGGTACATGGATGTCTAACATGGCCTAGTAGTTGAGCCCCACCTTTGCATCCTTGCATCTTCGCATGTTTTCTCATTCTCTCTAAGTTGCACTTAAGGGGAGATGTTAGTGTGAATAGGGGTATTACCTAATTAGTTCCACTATTAAATCTTTTTCACACCTTATCACTTAAGTTTACTTAGGATACTCAGAGTATTTATCACTTTATGTCTCATATCATAAGATTCAAACACTTATCATAATCTTATGATATTATATGTCTCACCTTGGCCTATATAACCAAGGGATTGCCTTTGTAATCTCAATCAATCATCATTGTCTATTTGCATTCATTGATATGAATACAATTTATTGTTTTCATATCGATCTTCTCATTTCATTGTGCTTTCAGTTACGCCTCTAGATTTTGGGTGGCTATCTCCATAGCCATCTCTTACAGTATGCAATAGGTCCCACTATCAACATCAAAATTTTAGTTTAACAAATCCATATAGATTTTTCCTTTATAATAACTCAATTTCTTATTAACAATTTAATTACCATCAATTTAACATTGTAAACAAAGTTTTGACACTTCCATATATGTCAATATAGGGTCGCAAATTACATAAACTTGCAATTTCACACTATGCTTTATGGTAATTTTGGTGTCCATTCCTTTAGTGTTTGTGTAAGCTCATTCAAGCCCTTGCGTCACCCTTTTTCCCTCTCAAGATGCTCAAACTTTTGTTAGGGTCACTTTCTCATGCCATATTTGCATTTCCCTTATGCTCTTCTTGTCTCCTAATATTTTTTTAACGTATATTCTCTATACACTAGCATTGAACATGAACGTTTGCGCATAGTGCTAGTGTCTCACAATAATTTGTTGTTCAAAGGCTCATTTTGAGTATTTTGCCACTTGTCACCTTCCCAAATCAATGGAAACAACTAGGAACGATTCGTAGCATCTCTCTCTCTCTCTCGCTTACACAACTCTCTTCAACTTGTTATAGCTCTCTACAATGCTCTCACAACATTCTTAGCTTTTTGTTTGCCTTTTTGGCTTCCTCAAGCCTCTACAAATAAAATATCCATAGTTTTTATTATTATTACAAGCATTTCTTGTGCCCTCAAGCACCTTGGGATTACCACATCCCTTATCAAATCATTTGATTTTAATCCCTATTTTTAATTCTAGATGCACTTAGAATAAGAGAACACACTATCTATTTATTTTTATCTATCTTAGCCCTTGTAGAGGTGGAAATACCAAAACAAGGGTTTGACTTAAACAAATTCCCAAACATGTTTCTCAATTTGTTGTGTTCATAGGTTGAGTGGATTCTAGAATTCAAGTCGTACATTCCGAGAGTTTCTCACGAGATTGGTACAAGACACCAACATGGCACAAGGACATTCATGAGACATGCTAGTATTTGAGACAATGACCTTCAAATTTAAACCGCAAATTCCTTATCTATATTTTGTATTTTATATAGTTATTATACTTTATTTATCTTTTTGTTAATAGATCTTTTTACTAGTTCATTTTCCTTCAAACATTTTAGCTAGTTAAATTAATTTAATTTAAATGTATATAGTGGTATTTACTCTCAAAAAAACTTAATTTTCCTTTGTCGGAGTCGAATTTCCTAAATAACAATCAATTTTTATAGTGTCACATAAACTAAGCCACTATCCATCCTTTAGTTGATCCCTGTCGTGTTTAAAATTATTAAACTTAAAAATAACTTTCAAATAAATAAAAAGCCTAAACTATGAATCATTTAAAAATTGCAAAGGATTTGAACTTATAGTTCTCAAAGTTATGCATGAAATATTACACCTATATCCATTGACCATAAAGAGATTAGATCTTGTAAATTATATATAATAAATTGAATATTTTAAATAAATGAACAAATAAGACTTCACACCATGCCAAACACCAAGTTTTCAATTAGATCTTGTAAATTACATGTATATAACAAATAATTTAAAAAACATGCTAAATAGATACACAAATAAGGCCTCAAACTTCCCAAATTATAAGTCCATCAGCTTTTATAAAATCTTAAGTCATTGTCAAATTTAACCTTCAATTTGAGTAATAAGGAAAACCTCTAAATAATCAAATAAAGGTTGACGTGAAACATAAATATGATAGAAACCAGCATATAGATGGTATTTCCAAGTTTGGAGAAATCAAAAGATTTAAGATTTACATGCATATGCCCATATAAACAATTATACAAGGATTGGGTTTGTAAATCATTTGCATATATTAAGTTATTAAAGGAATATTCGAAGCACACTAAAATTCGTTCTAAACCATAACGCACGCCTAATTTTCTACTTATACATCCCACTTGTTCAACAAAAAGGAAATGACTCGAAAATCAAAAGTAGCTATCGATTTTAAGTATGAAAACGGGCATCAATTGTGCTAAAGACAATGCTTAATGACTGAATATAAATATTATTACACAATCTGAACTTAAATTTTCCAAACATCTTGCCAATCATGCCATGGCCTCGGGGATCTTCATATATTTACATTGGAGTCAACTTTATTGTTACTAGATACCCCATATATTGTATTTGAATTATAACTGACGATGAAAACATTCATCTTCAATTGGCTGAGTTACTTGTTGACTTTAATAAAAAGAAATCATCTCCTGTTGGGGGAGCTCCTTGTTAATTACTAATTAAAAAAAATCAACAGAGAAATCTTAAACAATTTGAAAATTGTGGACTTTCAGTATAATATTTATTCATCCGCACAATAAATAACTAAAGGAATATTACCAGTACGTGAACAAATAATGTCACATTGAGACCATAACAAACATCAAATTTTCCATTCATGGATCCTGCTAATTTAGCTAGCATTTTTAGAATTTTCTTCAAATAAATGAGTGCATGCATAATCACAAGCAGAAAAACAATAGCATATAAATGCAAAAAATGAAAAAAAAAATGACTTGGGGGAATCAAAAGTACTCCTTGATTTTAAGAACAAAAAACCATATACTTTTGTTCAAGTATGAAAAAGAAAATTCCAAATGATTGAAGATGATGGACATAAACTCTAAACTTCATTTTCTAAACGATAAAAGGCTACGTCATGCCAATCATGTCATGGTCCTATCAAATAGAAGTGAATTTCACAACAGTTGTTTCTAAAGACTGAAGATATTGTATTAGCCATTAGGAATACAATTGATAATGAAAACATTCATTTTCAGTTGGTAGAGCTTCTTGTTAAATTTTTGATAAAAAGCAACGAACCGATATCAGTTGAAGATTTGAATCAAGTTTTGAAAAGATTTTGAAATGGCATAATTCACAAAAATTTCAAAAGTAAAACTGCTGCACTGTCGACCTTATTCAGATCTCTTCAAAAGAATACCGGAAGAAGTCTGGTCAACTTACATTTTTTAAGTTTACTAGATGTCAATCTTCAATACCATACTTGTGAAATATGTTGATGGTTTCTGAAGAAACACTATCTCTGTCAATCATTTAAAGGCGAGAATTGACAGCTAATAGCAACAGACCTTACCTACTTACTTTGTTCCAAATTACAGTACCCCTTATAATGCAGCATCTTGTTACTTAATTGCATTGAAATTTAAGAGACAGTACACTAGGCAATTCTAGTGCAGTGCATTAGCAGAAACTACAAAGAATTCCCCAAACAAAAAGGGAAGTTCCTTAACTAAATTGGAAAGCTCCCAATACTAAGCTGAATTACCACAAGATAAACTGATAAAAACAATTATTAAATATCTCAAAAACTCCTGATTTTAATTTACAATGCATGACCTTTTAAATAATCTTATTCATACATTAGTTTGACCAACAGCTGCCATGCACTCTTCCAGCATAGGGGGTTTTTACTATTGGCCATTAATACCTGTAATGGTGAAAAACGCATACCAATGCCCTTTTTCCTTGTGTTTTGGGCCCATTTCCATTACTGTTGTAAATGCAATAATTAGCTTAAACATAGCATATTCTTGCATGAAATCAGCTCATGACATTCCTAGACCTAGTTTTCATCACCCTTATCAATGATCCCCAGATTTGTATTCTTTATCCCTAGACCTAGTTTTCATCACCCTAGTCAGATTCACAGGTCCATAACTTGACCCAAATCATTTCGGTAGTATGAATCTGAACCCCAAACTTCTATAATTCAAAAATTCAAATTCCCACCATGCCAACAATTTCACTACCCATTGTGAGCCAAACTAGTGCATGCTTGTGTTGATTTGTGTGCTTCATGCGGTATTTAAGGACATTCATTCATTCATTTCAAGTCATGCAGTAGATCATCCAGGACATCCTTGAGCACATCTAGCATATGATATTTTGGGGAATAAAAAGAATCTAGCAGCTTTTACATCAGAGCACATCATCCTACCACCATTATATGCTTTGCTTGCTGTCCTCAACCATTTCACTCAGAGCTGTAAAGCTGGGCTGCTAGGGGTCTATCAGAGGAGAACCTGACCCTCACAATCCGGCAGACTCTCCAAAGGTGTTTGTGAACATCGCCTGTCCTTACACACATTCAGATAGCAGAAATGAAAGTAAGGGAACTCCAACAGTCCACATTCTGCCATATCAGTTTCAGAAATTTCAGATCATGTCTGCATGTCAGACCCTTTCCACACTCATGGAGATCGGTTCAACAGTCACAGATCTAAACCAGAGCAACAGACAGTCAATTTCCAGATTCTGGAATATCCATCTGAGACAGCCCTAAAATTTCAGCACCCTGGAGAATCAACTTCCGACATCTAACAGCATATCTTCATCATCAGATTTCAAGCTAAGTATCACATTTAACTTATTTCAATTCCACATTTGATTTAGCATTTACTTCAGTCATCAGTCCCACCTCGTTACCCTAAAACAGATGTGTTTATCATTGTGATTTTCATTTAATTAACAGTCCTAGGCTAATTTATGTAGAGAGATGCATCTACTTCTTGACAGATGTATAACAGCAGACACCATACCTATAAAATTTGTTCTCTTTGTATGTAAATTACAGCCTCCCTGATCATCCAGTATCTAGTTATTTCATTCACATTGAAATGAAACAGATAGTACAACAGCAATTATGATGCAGTGCATTGGCATAAACTACATGGAATTCTCCAAATAAAAAGGGGAGTTTCTTAACTAAATTGGATAATTCCTGATATTCAGATGAATTATAACAAGATAAACTGGAAAAAAATTATCATTAAACATCTTAGTAACTCCTGATTTCTGTGTACAATGCATGATTTTCTAAATTTTTCTATTCATACATTAGTTTGATCAACTGCTGCCAGATATTCTTCTCATCATATGTGGCTTTGCAACTGACCATTAATACCATCTAACAAACCTTACACTCTTACGTGATACCTAGTTTTACTGGTGAGCTTATGACACAAACTTTAAAAATCTATTGAAAACTAGTCCTTTCGACATATCCATTCCATATATGTTACCATAAGTCCATATCAAAAACTGAGAAGTTACTCATCAAGAGAGCAATACCATGAATGAAAAGCACTTTTCTCCAGATAAACTACCTCCTTACTGGAGCCACCTGCTTTTCCAGTCGGAGAAGCAGCACATAAGAGTATTATCAAGAACAGAAAGCACTTTCTTCCTGTTTAGCTACCTCCTTACTGGAGCCATGCCTGCTCTTCCAGCTGGAGGAGCTGCACGTCCTGTGGCCTGAGCCTGCAACATGAGGAAGAAAAGGATTAAGAAGTTTGATATGTCCAATATACGTATGTACATCTTAGATTTCCTACCATGCAATTCCTTCTATCAAACATCCAAGGGTGAAAGACAATATTTTATCCTTAGAATCACTAACCCTAGCTCGCATTGCTACTGCACGTCCACGTCCAACACCAAGCGATGAACCTCTACCCTGTAATTTCAATAATAATGTTATTACAAAACATAGAAGATAAACACCAGCTCCAGTAAATATTGAAACCAATTATGCAGATTAAATCCCCCTAAAGAAAAGAACTTCAGTGCATTCAAAGCATTGGCATCCCATTTAGCATCACAGACTTCCTAAACCACTTACTGTGATTTCCAACAACATTCTTAAACCATCTTAGCATGACGGAACTTATTAACAGCCCATTAGCATTCATGATGGAAAAGACATACCTTAATCCTTGCATCGAGACGCTTGAACATAGGAGCATTCCTAAGCATATCAGGAATAACCATAAACCTGAGAAAAACAAGATGTAAAATCAAGGTCTTATTCAGACCAAGTCCAAAGGATATGCCATGTCCGTAAAGGAAAAGTCAGCACTAATCCAAAATCAACAGTTACCTGACTCTACTGCCACGAATGAATACATGCTCCAACTGTGATACTTTACCATCCTGTAAGCACATTAAGTACATTAACACCGTTTAGAACAAAAATCAAGGAAAAACTTGAGTGCATCCGCAAGATATTACTACCTAGTGAAGCCCAAAATGGGCTTAGACAAGGGGCTTTAAGTTCTGTAATAAAAATTAATAAACAGCCTTGTGCATAACAGCATCTTCAATAACATTGTTCAAATTCTATTTTACTTGGTACCGATGTTCCATGGGGATGCATCCCCTGGGATATTCCTGCCATTCCTGTACCCAGGACATTTCAGGGACACAGGAATGACTAAGAAATGTCCCCAGCATCGTACCCTACGGATAAAAAACGGAAAAGCAAAGGTTGTGGGTGGGGCAAAATTTCTGCCCCTAAAAAATTGAATGTTTTTCAGCTGCATCAGATTTTGCTCCTTCATATTGTTGAGGCAGAAAAACAAGGGAAACTACTGGAAGCCAAGGATACTGCAGAAAAAAATCAGCTTGATGTTCTTCTTGTTCAAAAGATTTTAAACCTTGTTTCACTTCTAACTGAATTATCTGAAGCTGAGGACAAGTCAAACTCACAGGGCTGTTATAATATCAACTTTAGATACAGTAGTTAGTAACAATATCAGCTGTACCTTTGATATGAATGTTCATCTTGAAAGCTGCTTGTGCAAAGTCATTAACGCCAGATTTGTACTCAATATTTTGCATTTGTAGTGGATGATTTCATTATAGCATATTAGTCTTGGCAAGAGGTTGAGAGGAGAGCATAAGTTTTTTTTAATTGTAATAAACACCATAAACAATATTCTGGTTCAGCTACTGGAAGAGTTTGTAACAGCAATTGAAAGAGAAAAAAGGTATGTCAGATGGTTGTGTAATTACTGAGATTGAATTGCTACTAAAAAAAAAAGGCAATGAAATTTTGTTAATTTGTGTGTCAACTGAATGCCTTACATATGAATTATTGAAATTTCCTATATTTTTTTAACTTTTCACTATTTTTTAGTTGCTGTCCCCTCCTCTTCCCTACTGTCCCAGAAACACGTCCTGCCATCCCTGTCCCAGAAATGTTGTGGCACATAACTTGATACAGATTCAGAACTAAAGAAGATAACAGTAAACATTATGGCATTCCAGATATGTGTGGAGCCGACAATAACATGCAACTATGGTTTGAATCAGCCTATTCTTTAGAAATTAGATATAAACATTTTATACCATATACATTGCTGACTCACAAACAGAAACCTATGAAGAATAGGTATATTTCAGAATGTTTAGGTGGTTGTTCCAACATTTTGTACTGATAGAAGGTTCTTCCCTACACATTCCAAAGACCATCTAAGTGTTCAGGTTGTAGGCTCCAATTCTTTTCAAATTTCAATAAGTCGTGTTTGACATAACATCTCCAGGTTATGAAACATTTTTAGAGAGAATAATGCTCCATTTTTAAATTTACTTCAACAATTACCATAAACTTTGAAGAAATGTACACACACAAACTAGTAAAAAAGAGAGAATATATATTAACACCCACACATAACCCAAAGTAGGTCAATGAGGCACAAAGTATGCATTGGTTTTGATAGAGAAGCGCTAGGGTAAAGGGGACCTAGATTATGAAGAAGCAACCAAGCAAAAAGCACCTAAAGAAACATAAGAATAACAACCACTTAGTACAGTGCGAACCCAAATCATAAAGGCTAAGTGCAAATATTCTTGTGAGAGTAGCATCTCTGAAGGACGCAGACTCGACCAGGATGAAGAGAAGACAAAAAATCTCAATAGGAGACCTGTTGATGCATTATTTTATTTTGCATCTACTTTATTAATTTCTTGCATATTATGCACCTAGGATAGTATAAGCTTGCATGGGTAGGTATCTACTTAGGTAGGTTGTACTTACATCATGTGACTTGTATCCCACTTTTGGTGGAGGTATTGTGCATACATGTGACTACATCTCCTATTATCCCCCATTGGCATACCATTCACATCTCTTGGTAGTGTATCCTATGCATACCCACCTGATGCTCTCATATGAGAAACCTAATATCTTGTAATCTCCAAACATTGTTTATTAGCATCCTTTGATAGAAAAGAACTACTCTCATTTTGGGTATCTTCTGTGCTTTTTGTACTATTCCCAATCTGAATTTTTATAACATGATTTTTTTTTGTATTTTTCTAATTTTTGAAAACAAAATGAAACTAAAAATAGTGAACTGAAATTAAACTGAATGCCAATCTCAACTTCAAGTGGCTGGATCAAACCCTCATACACAGATATAAATCTTCAAATGTATCACAACAGTAGATATAACATGCAGATAATCAATTCCCAACCAATGTGTTTACTGATTTGTGCATGAACAGCAATTATGACTAGAATAACATTAGGTATCAAGTATGATTGCTGATTTGTGCATGAACAGTATCAAACCCTACAAAAATAAATCTCAAATATGCTCACTAATTTGTGAATGACCAAAAATAGTAAACCTCAGAAAAGCTATAGACCTCAAATGAACTTGCTGATTTATGAATGTGCAGCAATGTAAACCTTACAACAGCAATAAATCATGAGTACACTTGCTAATTTATGACAGTATAGCAATGCAAACACTTAAACAAACAATAAATTATGAATATACTTGTTGATTCATAACAGTACAACAACAAATCATGAATATACTTGATAATTTATGAGTACAACAATGTAAACTCTTAGAACAGCATTAGAACATGAATGTACTTGCCAATTTAAATGAAAACAACAATATCAAACTCGCATCAGATTTGAAAACTCAGAAAACCTTCCAACAAAGATGGTACAGCAGCAGACATGGGTTGCAGCAATGATGTATGGCAATGGCATCACTAGGAGGTACAGTGGAAGTGTATGGAGGCGATTTATGACAGCAGCAAACCTCAAATAAAATCTGACTTTTATAGTAACAGCGTCAAATAATGATTATCCTCAATTAGGCACTCCAAACAATGAATATTAATGATGAACAGTAGCAACATATGTTGATAAATTCTGAAAATCAGCAAAAACAATGATTTTCTTGCAAGTATTATCTGATCCAATCCTCTACAAGCTGAAATCTTCAATAATTCACTGTAGCAACGCTATAGCAAGCTGAAAATGACTACAATTCTTTGAACACAAATGTGATCCCCGGGTGTAAACCCCTATTATGGACAAATGGAATTTTGTCCTCAAATCCAAGATAGAAATTCAAGCGAGTTTTCGTCCTCCAAGATTCTCGAACAACCAATGGTTTCCATCCTCGGACATGAAAATTGTACATAAAGCTCAATTCCGGAATGTTGAATTGCAAAATGATGACAAAATGATCCTCAATGAACCCATGAAATAGGAAGTTATATGAATTTATAGTCTTGAGGCAAATTGCCCAAATCTACTATACTTTACATAGTACGTAGATTGCCATACAAATATTTTTATAGCATAGTACTTTACACATGAATGAATACATAGGAATGCAAATCACGTGGAATAATAAGATTGGTAGTTATTGTAAATGTAGTCAAATCTTCTATCAAAATGAGAGACTAAGGGTTCTAAAAGGATTCTAAGTTTCCAAAATTCTACTAAGATTTTAAGACAGATTTTCGATTTCCAGATTTATACTAAATGTGCTGATTGCAGAACATTAATGATTTTGATGTCTGCATATTAAGATTGGAATCATCTTTTATATGTTAGGAGACCCGCCTCCAAGGGATGCGTCTCTTGAGAGGACGTGTCTCCACATGTGGAGACACGTCCGCTCAAGGGACGTGTTCCTTAGGGCGCGGGTTCCTCTCACAGCCGATGATCATTCGGTTAAACAAACTTAACTAATGGACACACCCTTACGCATGGCGGATGTAATACAAGAGTCCCGAATTTTAATCAAAGCGAATTCAGAACATCATTTAGATAATTTCGATTTTATACATGCTTTATAAAATTCGATTATTTTACTTATTTCTGGAAATATAAACATGAAGAGCATTAGATCTTATATAAGCGATGATGATGCTTTATAGCAATCATCGCTTATATCTGACCTAAGCTACAATTCATCAACACTCCCTCTTAGCTAGGGAAGATATTTCAAATCAAATAAGTGGAGGTATCACCTTTACACGTGATGTCGAAGATATGATATGTTTTCTCAAAGTTTGTCAAGTCACATGACATTCTTCATAACACATCTTCATTATGGTATGTGCACTGACATCAAGTCACATGATGTCTACCATAATTCATGGCATATCCATGGATATAAATATCCACCATGATTATCTCTTAAGGATTACAATGATCTTCAGATGATATCAAGTCCAATGATATCCATCAAAGTGTCCAAGAGATACTATCATGACATGTCCACAGATATCAAGTCACATGATATCTATCATGATAGTTTATCATTGTAGAGTCGTCACTTTACAATGTCAAATACAAGTGTTCATTATTAGAAAGATCGTCACCTTTCAATAATGTACACAGGGGGAGGAGGCCCATAAAGTCATGGAGTCACACACATGACAAAAGAGTTTACACATTTAAACATCTTTATATATTAGTACAATTTGATAAACAATTTGAATTTCAAACATAAATAACAAATTACATTTCAACCATACCAAGTTTCTTCCTGAAGTGCTCTACCTTGATTCGGGAGAGAGGCTTAGTGAGAATGTCTATAGTTTGATCATTTGTACTAATATACTCCAACTACATCACTTTCCTCTCCACCATATCTCTTACATAATGATAGGGGATCTCAATGTGCTTAGATCTATCATGAAAGATAGGATTTACAAAGAGTTTGATGCAACTCTAATTATCACAATGAATAATTGTAGGATTCAAAGGCTCACCAAAGAGTCCCACAAACAATTTACAAAGCCAAACTTCTTCTCTTGCTCCCATTGAGGCTACAATGTATTTAGCTTCTATTGAGCTCTAAGCAATTGAAGATTGTTTTCTACAAATCCAGGAGATCATAGCTAATCCTAAACTGAAGCAACATCCTAATGTGCTTTTCAGATTAGTTATACTTCGGTAATCTGAATCGAGTACCCATGTAGATCTAGTTGATCATTCTTGTAAAGAAGACCATATCCAATAGTGCCTTGAAGATATCTCAAAATATGTTTCACAGCCATTAAGTGAATTTCCTTTGGCTCACACATGAACTGGCTGAGAACATTCACCGCATAGCAAATATCAAGTCTGGTGTTGACTAGATACATCAAGGATCCAATCATCTGTCTATAAAGGGTTGGATCTACACACTTGGATTCTGCTGCTGCTTCTTTCAATTTGTGAAGGTTGGTTTCCATGGGTGTAGACATCGGTCTACAGTCCAACATTCCAAATTTCTTCAGAATATCAATAGTATACTTCCCTTGGTTTAGTATAATGCCCTCTGATTTCTGCCATACTTCTAAACCTAGGAAATAGTGAAGAATGCCCAAGTCTTTCATGTCAAATTCAGAAATTAGATCCTGCTTCCCTTGAGCAATGAGGTGATCTTCTCCTGTTATCAGCAGGTCATCAACATATAAAATAATTATTAGCATATCACCTTTAATTACCTTGAAGTAGAGATTGGAGTCGGCATCATTTTTGGAAAATCCTAATCCCAAGAGATAGCTGTCAATTCTTTCATACCAGACCCTGGGAGCCTGTTTAAGTCCATAGAGGGCTTTCTTTAGTCTGCATACATGTGAGTCAGGTTTATGTATCACAAAACCTTCAGGCTGTTCCAAATAGACTTCCTCTTCAATGGTTCCATTCAGGAAGGCAGTTTTCACATCCATTTGATGGATCTTCCAGCCTTTAACTGCTGCAATGGCTAACACTGCTCTCACTGATGTGTAACGGGCAACAGGTGCAAATGTTTCTTCGTAATCAATGTCTTCCTTTTGAGAAAAACCTCTTGCCACAAAACGTGCTTTGTGTTTTTCTATACTGCCATCAGCAGCATGCTTGATTTTGAAGAGCCATTTGGAAGAGACAACAGATTTCTCTTTTGGTCTAGGCACTATATCCCATACATCATTCTTTAGAATAGACTGATATTCTTCTGTCATTGCATCCTTCCATGCTTGATGTCGGAAAGCTTCTGTAACACTGACAGGTTCGGAGTTTATGATGTCGTTCATTAGAGCAACATAGCTAGTGAAGCGTTTGGGTCTTTTACTCTCCCTGAACGTTCCTTTGGGTGCTGCATGATCCTCTGCTTCTTTGATCATCTTCTTGGCCCAAAGTGGTCTCTTTCTGCCGTTGTCAACTGTATTCTCATTTGAAGTAGAAGGAAGTTCATGTGGCATTTCCTCAGGATGCTCCCTCTGAATCTCAGGAGCAGGTTCCATTTCAGGTACTCTAGGGGAATAGGTTTCAGTCTCACTAGAACTTCTTGCCCTCTTGAATGCAATGTCTTCTTCAAAGATGACATCTCTACTCAATTCAATTTGATTCTGACCGGGTATGAATATCCTGAAGGCCTTGGAGGTTTCACTATATCCCATAAATATCCCTTTCTTTCCGGAAGGTTCAAGTTTGAATCTCTTCTCCTTGGGCACATGAATATAGATGGGACAACCAAAAATCCTAAAGTGACTAATGTCAGGTTTTATGCCAGTGAAGGCTTCTTCAGGAGTTTTGTTGTCAAGATGAGAATGAGGACATCTATTTTGGATGTAGACAACAGTCCTAGAGGCTTCAGCCCAGAAAGAGGTTTCAATGTTTTGGTCAAGCAACATTGCTTTGGCAGCTTCTACAATGGTTCTATTTTTTCTTTCAGCAACCCCATTTTGTTGAGGGTTGTAAGCCACTGTGAACTCCCTCTTAATTCCAACACTCATGCAGAATTCCTTAAAAATTTCAGAGGTGTATTCTTTCCCATTGTCTGTCCTTAAGGTTTTTATTTTCTTCCCGGAGAAGTTTTCTGTAAGTGCTTTGAACTCTTTGAACCTTTTGAGGATTTCTATTGACTCTTTACACTTAAGGAAATAGATCCAGGTTTTCCTAGAGAAGTCATCTATAAATATGACATAGTAAAGAAATCCTGCTTTAGAAGGTACAGACATGGGTCCACATAAGTCGGAGTGAACCAGATCTAACACATTTAGGGTTTTGCTCAAACTAGTGGGAAAGGATCCCTTTGTATTCTTTCCTAAGGCACAACCTTTACAATTTCCTTCATGAGATGGTTTTAACTTAGGTAACCCTGTTACAAGTTTTTCCATAGAAGGTAGGGCACGGAAATGAAGGTGTCCTAATCTTCTATGCCAAATCTCAGTTGACTCAAAGATGTCAAGGGTAAGGGCTTGATTAACTTCAGTGCAAAGTTTGTAAAGGTATCCTTGTCTTACACCTATGATTTGGGCTTTCTTGATAGATGAGTTTTTAGGCCATGCTAGAACTTTTCCATCCATAAATGTAACCCTATATCCATTGTCTTCAAGGGCAGAGATGGATATTAGATTCCTCTTTATTCCAGGTACAAATAAGACCCCAGTGAGATGAAGGGAGAGACCAGATTTCAATGTGATGGAACCAGTTCCAACCCCTTTTACTTGATGTGTAGAGTCATCCCCAATTGTGACATCTTCATCAGACTCTTCAGTCATAGTGTCTAAGTGTTTCTCTAAACCTTGTGATGTGCCTCGAAGAACAATCACCCAGTTGTTGATATTGTTAGATACTTGATTAGATAATGCTGAATAGAACACAAAGTTCTCAGATTCATGATCTGAATTTGTCTTTCCTACTTTGGCAAAAGATGCTTGTTGCTTTGATCTGTCAGGGCACTTCATTGCATAGTGGCCATATTGATCACATCTAAAGCATTGCACTTGAGAGATGTCTTTCCTTTTAGAAGATCCCTTTCCATTGGAATTTCTCTTTCTTTTAAAAGATCCTTTATTGTAGGAGTTTTTCTTATTCCTTTTATTAGACGATGTGTTGAGTACATGAAGGTCTTCATCTATGTTTTTCTGTTTGTTTTCTTTTGAGGAGAGTCTTGTTTCTTCTTGAAGGCAGTCAGTTCTTAGCCTATCAAACTTAGGGAGTTTAGATCTTGCACTTATTCCTTGAACAAATGACTCCCATGAGTTTGGTAGGCCTCCTAGTGCAATTAGAGTTAACTCTTTGCTATCAATCTGATATCCAATTGTGGATAATTGATCTCTCAGTTCAATAATCCTCATGAAGTATGCATTAATGGACTCTCCTTTGTTTATTTGAGCATTGTTGATTTTCCTTTTTAAAGCAAGAGTCCTGCAAGTGTTGTTGATCTCATAAGTTTTCTCAAGAGATTTGAACATATGGTATGCAGTTTCATGTTTTGCTAGGATGGGCACTATATGATCCCTAACTGCATCTACTAGGATTTTCATGGCCTTTTCATTGTTTTCTATCCATTGAGTTTTCTCAGATTCAGACTTTGTTTCCTTCAAGTTTTCTCTCACAAGTGAATCTAGCTTATTCTCTCTAAGGATCATCATGATTCTAAATTTCCATGATGTGAAATTGTCTGCTCCTGCAAGGCGATCTTCAAATCTGATCACACTTGACATTATGAAGAATGTGATGTAAATTCGATTCTAGAAAATACGAATTTTCTTGAGCAGATTGATATTTAGATTTGATTAGGATTCACACGTGGCTCTGATACCATGTAAATGTAGTCAAATCTTCTATCAAAATGAGAGACTAAGGGTTCTAAAAGGATTCTAAGTTTCCAGAATTCTACTAAGATTTTAAGACAGATTTTCGATTTCCAGATTTATACTAAATGTGCTGATTGCAGAACATTAATGATTTCGATGTCTGCATATTAAGATTGGAATCATCTTTTATATGTTAGGAGACCCGCCTCCAAGGGATGCGTCTCTTGAGAGGACGTGTCTCCACATGTGGAGACACGTCCGCTCAAGACGTGTTCCTTACGGTGCGGGTTCCTCTCACAGCCGATGATCATTCGGTTAAACAAACTTAACTAATGGACACACCCTTACGCATGGCGGATGTAATACAAGAGTCCCGAATTTTAATCAAAGCGAATTCAGAACATCATTTAGATAATTTCGATTTTATACATGCTTTATAAAATTCGATTATTTTACTTATTTCTGGAAATATAAACATGAAGAGCATTAAATCTTATAGAAGCGATGATGATGCTTTATAGCAATCGCCCGGCTTATATACGACTAAACTACAATTCATCCTTGATTATAACAACTTTCAAGGGTAGTGTTGTGACCTTTTTTACACATCGCCCCATTGCAAATGGGGACCCTCGCTGGTTCGCTCTTAGGGTTTAGCGTTGAGTGGCAATTTCATAAGTCTCTGATATCTGGGAATTTCATGTCAA